>JBCAUI010509983.1:0-12640 GCA_038406195.1 Haplosyllis anthogorgicola | reverse complement strand
GTTCCCCCAACTTTGGGGCGCCCCAATTTTTACCCGATTTTAGCGCAAAAATCCCCAAAAACTGCAGGAAAATGAGGAAATTTTGGCCCGTAGGGGGGGGGGGCGCCCCCCTAGATCCGCCAATGAATTTATTGCTATTAATTAATAATTAATTATTAATTTATTGATATTTTGTTACTTAAAATAAGGATTTTATTGATGGCCTTTTAGTTTAAATTAGAATAGTTTTTCTGAATTTACTCTGACCATGAACATGGACATGATGTCGCGCGAAAAAGTTTTATCATGCTTACCGTCCACGGAATAAACATGATAAAGTTCGCGTCTACAAATTGTTTTGATGCGCTGCAACTGATGTTTCTGGAGTAATCATGTCATATGGAATTTGAAATTTTGTTTCAATATTTTTCTGTGTACATATTTTTTGTAGGAATAATTAAATTCATGCATGTGTGTATCACTATTATTTTATTTTATTTTTTAAAATCTTTTCTGTGTATAATTGAAATGTATGCTACCAATTAGCATTTAGGCTGCGAGAGGAACTGGTGTAGCATGTTCGCCTGTTCTCCCCTCAAACTGTCTTCCCCGAGATAAATTGGCGCGGGTGTTGGTCGTACCAATCAATGCTCCCTGTAGGACTCATCTCCACCTTTACTGCACTGGCGAATCCAGGATTTCATGTCCGGGGGCACCTATCCCGTAGGGGAAACACCGACCAAACTTTCGACCAAAAATAGATAAAGTCCACACTGTGGAGGCGGGGGAGGGGTCGCCTGGACCTGCCCATGTTTATAAAAATATTATTTAACATGTGAAGTTTTGATGGGACTTTTCAGACGAAGTAACTTTCTTGAGTACTGAGAGAAATATGTGAGGCTTCATGCAGGTAAGATTTGTTAATACTTTATACTTTATTATTCGTATTTATTTGTCTTTTCCCCTGATTCTAAAGCAGGGTAGTTCGTCTCCGTTTTTATGTGAAAGGGCTACTTTTAATCGTTTAAAGTTTATGGTTCGAAATCAATTTCCATGACCAGAAAATCGTTTTCCCCAGCGAGCTGTGGTGATATCGCTTCGAAATTAAGGCAAGTTCTGTGTTCTTCAAATAAGTAATAAAAAAGAATGACCCCTTCAGAATAGCCATCTTTATATATGTCGAATTTCTCACATATATTAATGACTAAACTAGATGAAATTGTTGGCAGAAGGAATTATTGGTGCCCACAATGTCTCACTTTCCACTTGTAAGCACAACACAAAAGCAATCAATGCAGTGCACAAACTATCAATATCACATTATGTGTGCATCAGAAAAAAGGCAAACTATCACTGTGGGGAAATGGTTGTCTGATCAAACATGACCTGTCAACCAATGAAGCTGTAAAGCTGGAATAAGCTGTTTAAATCACCAGTAATCATCTAATTTGCTTTCATGTTATGGTGTCAGAAAAAAGCCGATGACTTCATTTGATATCATTGAGTCAAAGTTTCGGCACATTTTGCATGAAACACCGGAAAGTATACTACGATCAAACCACACAATATATTTGTGACAAGCAAATTATTTTGAAAAATTTTAAATCAAGAAGCTCTTTGATAATGCAGACATGATGTCACCGATGTATATTTTAGGATTGATGATTTAAGACTGATGATTTACTCACAGCACCATAGATGCCTTTAGCCGTGTTACAATGACCAGATTAATTAAATTAGACGGACAGGTTAATGTAGTAAGGTTGTTGGGATTCCCATTCAAAGTTACAGAACAAACAAAACTAAAGTAGGGTACCATTCATTCTGATCCAAAGGCATCTTATTTTCGTCCAGAGAATTTTATGGATAAAACTGATGATTATTTTTTATCTCTGTACTGTATCGTGCAGAATGAGGAAGAATATTGGTGCAAAGTAGGGCTGGGACGACTAGCCTAGACTAGTCGATGGTCGAGTTGTGTGCCCCGACTAGTCGACTAGCAAATCACTAGTCGACTAGTCTATTTCCTTTTTACGTAAATGGCCAAACAGTTCACTACTGATCATTAACACTGATATTTTAACCTAAATTAGCTTTGTATTGTAATTTCACAGTATCTGATAACTTGATTTTATAAAATAAAACTATTTTTGTAATTGTTTATATGATCAATGTTCTTGATGACAATTTATATGTGGGGTTTCTCATGTTACAAAGAGATTTAAACTGCTCTGCAATCACTAAGTAACAACATTTTGTACCAGATACAACTAGTCGACTAGTCTAGACTAATAATGCACCCGACTAGTCGACTAGTAAAATTACTAGTCGTCCCAACCCTAGTGCAAAGCTCTTCCACTTGCATGCATTCTAGATGAGCAAACGCTAAGACACATTTGCATTAACGGCTTCACCATAGAGAGCTCTTAACTTGATTGAATTGTGGAAGCCTTTCATGAGTAATTCCATAAGCATTGTCCACTTCCAAATTGAATTTAGCATATTCACAATGGAAACGATATGCAAAGCTGAATAAATGAATAAACAATGTTTGTGTCTGAATAGAACGTGAATAAAGCCGCTGTTTGGAGATAGGGTCATGTAACGAATCCGGGAAACTGTAATTTAATTGCCTGCATGCATGCGTTTTGGAACGAGACAAATTTCTACAGTTAGTTACCAATGTGAGTTAGCAGGAGCCTTTAAAATGAAAAGAGTGAAGCCCATCATTTGGATTTGATAATTAATACAATGATAATAAGATAGTTTGGTGAGCGTGGTAGTTTTCTAGTGAACGTGGTATTGAAAACTACCAACGTTTTGTGAACTTTATGTACAGTATGGTGGCCGTATGTATGCATTTTATTTGCTCTGGAAGACATGAGTCGAATCAGACTGATAACAAATCTCCGGACGGGTTAATTGTTGGGACAAACTGCACGCCGTGCTTTTGCTTCATAGTAGAAAAAGATCTATCTATCAAAGGCCAATCTACATGGTCACAAAATAACCACAACTTAGAGAATGTGTTATTCTTAAATAACAAATACGAATCTTGCTTCCAAAGTATGAGAGCTAACATCCTACAGATTGTCACTCCAAATGAAATTAGAGAGGCATGCTTGCAGAAGAAATATCACTTGAAAAGCTTCTTACTGCTTCTTCTGGACCCTCATGGAATCTCTCCTTTCTCCTTGCAATGCACAACGCAAAAACAATCAATGCAGTGAACAAACTATCAATATCACATTTACGTGCACCAGGACGAAAGGGGCTGTGGGCACAAAAGTTAAACTACCAAAACATCTGTAGATGAAACTGTTACAAGCTTAACTGGAAGAAAATTTTGCTGTTGTTTTTACAGTTAATTGTTAGTTTGAACTGTAAAAGTGGATTAATACCTCACTTCCCCGTGTGATTCTACATGTGCAAATGATGATTGGTAATGTTTTAAAACGCTAGCCAGATGCGATCTGATACAAGTCAGTGGTCATCTCTGCTTATTATAGTAACTAACTATTATGTGAATCTCGTGTAACCTGACAGCTATTGGCACTGAGCCAACTATCAGTGATCAGCGATCAGTGCCCGCCTACAGCTTTAGTAATTGAAGATTAGGATATGAGTATGTTGAGCACAAACTAAGAATATTCTTATTCTCAAAGCCCAGCCAGCTATGCCATTTGCACATGTGTAGTGTACATCCCTATTGGTGGAAAAGGCAGGTGTCGCAGCAGATGTGACCCTCGGGATCACTGCATGCAAGCAAGTAAGAGTGCAGGTGAGAGATCCACCCTGGATTTAAAACCCATGGGGACGGTCACATGAAGTCCAAAACAGGGGTAATCGGTGGCCCCACAAATGGACGCTGGTCCAGCAAAAAACTTTTTTTTTTTCTTTTTTTTTAAAAGATATCCTAATTTAATTCACGTGTGCGGCCAGCCAAGTAATTGATCTTTCAGTTAGGCCTAGTGATGGCTAGATTCCAGAACGAAGGTACCAGTCGTCCAAGAAACTTGCTACACACTCAACAGCTGTTATATAGAGTTGAAAAAATAATGACGTGTGGAAACGAAGACAAAGACTGACCTGCACGTCTGGGAATGAAAACACATTCTGCCCTTTCCCTGTGGATCTAGCTGTTACTGTGTAGCCGGTAACACTAAACACTGACATCTTTCTCTATTACAAACCGTCTGTAGGAATCCGGAGCGAGTAGTTATCACACATTGGATAATGCCTCGACCATTTCACGAATAAGATTAATAAAAAATGCCCACTCGTTCATTACAAAACTTTCATATCACAAAGGGTTACCAAATGATACTACTCAAAACCAAACATTGTTTTCAATTTCATGAACTGGTAAGCAAGAGTTGAGCATGGCTCTTTATGTTCTTAACGAACAGATCCAAACCATAAACCTTGTGAAATCCAAAAAACAAAGCAAAGCTTGTCTCAATCATCACGAACTTGTTGCTTTCTAGAAATAACCCTCATATTCTTTACAAAGCTACCAATACAGGTTTTTCTTAATTCTTACCTAGCCTTGTTTTATGTAATTTGTCTAATCTGTCTAATTAGATATGATGAAAAGGTAACAAAATATATCAATTTTTGTATATGACATTGTGTTCTGTGCAGGTAAATTGAACAATTTCCGGTTAGGAAGTATTATATCCATGTATCATTTTAAAAATTAGCCTATTTCAATTGTATCAAATAAGATAGATTGGGCAAATTAGACAAAAAAGGCAAAGTAAGAATGGATAAAAACACCATAAAACACAGAAAAAAGAATTTAAAAAGCACATAGTTATCTGGTTTGTATGGTGAAGATGCTATTGAAGATGCTACAACTGAAGAAAAATCTGACACTAACTTTGGTTTATCAAAGTTTGCGTAAAATAGAACAGAAGTAAAATGCCAAACACACAGCCCGCACCCTGTCGTGTCCACAGCCCGCACCCTGCCATGTCCACAGCCTGCACCCTGCCGTGTCCACAGCTCGCACCCTGCCGTGTCCACAGCCCACACCCTGCCGTGTCCACAGCTCGCACCCTGCCATGTCCACAGCCCGCACCCTGCCATGTCCACAGCCCGCACCCTGCCGTGTCCACAGCTCGCACCCTGTCGTGTCCACAGCCCGCACCCTGCCATGTCCACAGCCCGCACCCTGCCGTGTCCACAGCCCACACCCTGCCGTGTCCACAGCTCGCACCCTACCGTGTCCACAGCTCGCACCCTGCCGTGTCCACATTTATATTTTCCTGTGTGTTTTGTACAGGTATGTGCCTTGTGACATTTAACTTTCTCTTCAGCTTTAAAGAGACTTGATTATATTAAAAATGAGGAATGAAAGTTGAAACTGTTCTTTTAATCTGTTAATTGAAAACTGTTTCTTTCATTGAACAATTATATAGATTTCTATGCATCAGATCTTTGCTTTGTAACTAAAATACAGACTAGGAAACTTAATTTGAATGTCACATTGCTGCAGTTTACACATGGCAGAGAACTCAAAGAAAATAAACTCTTACAGTCTGTGTACTATTTATCTGTTCTCTTCCACATATCAGTACACAGATATTATATCATTTTGAAAAAGAAGAGAACAAAGGAGAGAACGAAAGAATTTCACGTTGTTCTCTTGATGCGCTATTGTTAAACTTCTGATACGAATTCCGTGTACTGAGAGAAATGTTCTTAGCAGGTATTTTTTACATTTTGTGTTTAGGCCAGGGTCTAACCAAAAGGGTCACCAGTACCTTTTGTTTAAAACCAGGGTGGATCTTTTGTTCGTATACTTTCTTCACTTGCAAAATACGATCTTAAGAGTTGTACCCACTTTGGGCTTAATAGGAGCGAGAGCTGAACAGATGTTGCAATCTTCTGGAGGAAGAACGTTTCCAGTTTCTGACGTGAGGGTTGAGGATGTTAACTCAGTCAGGCCACTCACAACAGTTTTGTGGCGTTTTTCTTAATGCTCGACGTAAGATGAAGTGAGATGTGTCCCCAGACACCAATCCACTTCAGACACACATGCTCTGCGTGGGACAGCTCCGTCAAGTATTTATACACAGCTTCTCTGTGAGCAAACAATCCTCTACACAGGGGGAGGAGAGATCCACACACAGGTGTACTAGCTACACACACACACAGAACAATCCTGCATACAGGGGGAGGAGAGATCTACACTCAGGTCTACTAGCTACACACACACAGAACAATCCTCTACACACAGGGGGAGGAGAGATCTACACTCACGTCTACTCACTGTGAGGGAATCCGCGAGCTAGGTCCACAATAGCTGAAGACAATGACACATAAAAAGTCTGTTTTGCTAATTTATTCATTGCGCCCAATGACAAGTGACAATAAGTTGCGGAAAAGGCTTTGTATCACTGGGCGGATAACTGTTTTGAATACTGTGGATTTCACACTGAGTTATTTTGGTATCTGCATACACCTTAAAAATGTATACTACCACACAAATAATAAAATATCAAAACCAATGCTCTCACATCATGAAAATTTTGTGTGATGGAAAAAAGCAATGTCTAATCTCAGCATATTGTTGCTTAATGTCACTTATCGAAGGGCAGAAAACAGAAACATTGATATCTGCTACACCACTAATAAGAAAACCTAGACACATGTTGTTACGTTAAGAATGGTCGTGAAAGTGTATGACAAGGCTTTGATTTTAAATCTCCTAAAAGGAAAACTGGTCGTCACCTGTGCAGCTTCCTGCACCAGCGTGTGTCTCCTAATCGGGTCAGACAGGATTGATGGACAGAAGGCGTTCGGACATGTCTGGACGAAACGGGCTGCGCCTAATTGTTGTGCACATGATTAAAAGCGTTGTTCGCACCAACTGTACAACTCACGTTTTCTCAGGTGAAGGTCACATTTCTCGGGACTGATGAATCGTGGAAACTGCTGGGCAGGCTGGTTAGATGCAGGTGTCTCTAGATGTTCTGAAATGAAAGAAGAAAGATGTTGCCAATAGGGTACAGACTACGTTTTAATTTTTATATGAATGATATGAACGTGATATGATAATAAAGTTTGTATGCTGGTCAGAGCATTAACTAGTTTGTCAAATGTTTCTATGACGTATTACTTTCTAAACTAGAGAAGCGAGCAAGACCGCCCTCATCCAGATTGCTGCAGTAAACCCCTTCCGAACCCGTGGATCATCCACCTCCATGCAGATTGCTGCAGTAAACCCCTCCAGAACTCCAGGATCATCCGCCCCATGCAGATTGCTGCAGTAAACCCCGCCAGAACCCCAGGATCATCCACCTCCATGCAGATTGCTGCAGTAAACCCCTCCAGAACCCCAGGATCATCTGCCCCCATGCAGATTGCTGCAGTAAACCCCTCCAGAACACCAGGATCATCCGCCCCCATGCAGATTGCTGCAGTAAACCCCTCCAGAACCCCAGGATCATCCGCCCCCATGCAGATTGCTGCAGTAAACCCCTTCAGAACCCCAGGATCACTTACACACAACGATACCCTGTTAGAACCCTTCAGTCCCTCCCGCACACAAAACAAAGCGTTGGTGGCCACGCGTTTCTGACACTTAAAGCGGAACAACTTTCTATTCTTGGTATCAAGGGATGTCTCGCGACATCTGTGTCATTAACAACTGTCAGTATTCGTGTTGTTGTCCCATCCATTAGCGCCGTGATTACCTGCCGCCGCCTGCCGCCGCCTACCGCACGCTTAGTTAATATTTACGCCCTACTGAACGTGGAGCTGCAGACCGTGTAACTCACCGGCAGTACGTTCAGTGCTAAGGTGGAATCTGGTGATTTCATTTGCCGTATTTCTTGAATGAACATTATCCTTAGAACGGCACTAACACCATTGCAATACAAATAATGTGTTAGGAATAGTGTCATCCTTCCATCACAAGTCATTATTGTGGTGAAAAATTGGACTTTCCCTATTGTAAGCTGATGGAGTTTTCTGTATTGGCGTTAGGGTGCAGCACCTGACGCAACAAAAATTCAATGTCTATTTTGCATTCCGACGACGAACATGACGGAAAACTTAACCTTTGTATTAAAGGTGGAGCTAGCGACCCGCACTGTGTACAGGTTTAAGCCTGTTCTCTGTTGTGTTTACTCTTATTCAGGGGAATCCCAACAGGTGGGACCGACTACCTGAATGTAAAATCACTGTAACGACAGTCTCTAGACTTTTGTAACGAGAGAATTACCCGGGTAGGCCGGGTAAAATGTCTATCACGCATGGAAAAAGACAGTTTACCTGTTAGGTATAAAAGTAGTAAGAAGAAGAGGGGGGCTCCATCCCCACACCTCATCCCAACACCTCGTCCTCACCTGGGGGGGGGGGCATCGACTTTTATAATAGATTATTAACTCTGTTACAAACACGAAAAGTCTTTGAAAAGGTGCAATTAGAACTGAATAAAGATGGCTACCGAAGATACTGATGATGTTTCCGCACAATCTCTAGACTGTCATGTGACTGCAGCTGCAGGTATGAGGCGGAAAAGCCTTCAGCACATCTGGTGATAACTCTGAAGTTTCTAGCCCTTTAACACTGGATACGTCACTGATCCAATTTCTTATTCAGAAAACTAAATGGATGGATTAGTGAGTTTTGAATAATAGAAAATAGCAGGGTGTGATTCCAGTCAATCACGAAAGTAAAATGACCATATCCTCTATATGTATAACTTACTTACTTAAGAGGAGCAACATCAAACATATGTTTGCTAACATGTGCTGGTACCAATTTTGCACCTCAGTGTGGAAAGACTGTGGTTAACTAAGACGCTGCTCCAACTCGATTGCTTCCAAGCAGTCCTTGTTATTCATTTAAAATTTGTTTAGGAAACTCACCAATATAATAAAAGAAACCAAAAACTAAAGGACTACTGCTCAAGGGAATACTGTTTTATGTGGTGTTGGTATTTGCAGCTGTTTAGAGACGAGTACTCACAGGGTAAACATGTTGTAACCTTGAGAATCACAGAGCCGACACGATGGGAACTAATCCATCAATCTCTCAGACATCACAGTCAACAACATCCACAAACAAACTGCACCCGTGACAAGCATCTCAAAACCCAGGGTATACCTTGTGCAGGTTACTAACTGCAGTAAGTAAAAGAACACTGGTACATTTTCATTTTAATTGCAAATTCTAACTAAATATCGGAATCCTTACAGGAAATTCATCAGCTACTAATTTTGGTATGATGTAAAGTAGAAGATTTGATGGCTTTGAACGGGTTCCCAGACAAGCGCCATTGCGCTAACCCTTTAATAGCGGATAATAATGTATTTACACACAATTGCCCTTATATTTTATATGCCCCAGTACAAGTGATCTATAGAGAGCACGCGACCAATGTCCGCACGATAACCACTGATGAATGGAGCAAATCTTCTTTAATATCATTATTTTAAATTTAGATAAATTTTAACAACATTTCTTATGTCACTGGATAAATTAATTCCTCTCATAAGATTCCAGTGACGTTTAGAAAAATGTCAGTGGTGTGCAGTTATGCTATGAAAATAAATGACTAATTAATTTTTAATATCAAAGATGATAAAAGTTTACAGTTCAGAAAATTATTTTCATTTAAAAACATTTCGAAGCAAAAGACGAAATGATATTATTTTAAAAATTGATCATCTTTTTCTTTTTTCTAACATGACTTCATTCAAAACGCAGACGGTAAAAATCATCAGTTTTGCAGCGAAAAGAGATCAGTTTGTGAGACTTTTTATTTGTAAGAATTTCAGTAATGAGTAGAGTTTAGATTTGTTTTTTGGTTTTTTTGAAAGTGAAAGTGTTTCTCTGCGGAGACGTGTTATGGCCATGGTTCTTCCTAAAACATCTGTTTGGTGCGTTGAGAAGATTGAGCTGAACTGGGTATGAATTTTAGATGAAGGAAGCGTGTTCCTGACCAGGCTGATGTATCGCCGCCTAAATCAGCAGACTTCAAGGAAACCATGGCGCCGGCTTATTATATAATCCGGTTATTATCTCATTATTGGATACTGAATTTACCAGTACCTAAATCCACCTTCTAAGTTTGAATATTATTAGTTTTATTAAACCGACGCTTTAAAGGATTTTTTAACACATTTCAAACAGACGCACCGTAGTTTGAATGTACAAAGCATATAAATTCAGCATATAAATTTAGCACTGTTGTGTTAAACTTAGTCGACATTTGTAAGCAGAACATGGTGTCAATCAGTTCCATAGGTATGATTCTCATTTTAGTGTCATGATTACAGTATTAGCATGGCTAGGGGCATTCTCTATTGTGATGTGTTTTTCCTGTAGTGTGGCACATCCACAGATTAACAGTTGATACGAGTTGATGTCGCCACCAAAAAAAACATAACAGGGGCTGAAATGGTCTTCATTTTATCCCTATGCTAACTGCCTTAGGCATTTATGTATGTCCATGCCATCTATTGTTTCAACATAATTAGAGATGAATTCAATTAGACATTGTCTCCATCTGCCTTTTTTACCCTTAAACATTTACATGCTGTAAATGGAGACCCTTAAAGAGCACACTGTGCGTATACGTAAAATGATAACCTTTTCAGGAGCTGAATTGAACTTTTAGTTGATAGTTTACGTCTAAGACCGTGATGTCAAACAGTCACGTCTTAAAACCTGTGCAGTCCACAACGTGTCAAGGAACCAGTGAGCACAGCCCTTGTTGTCTTTTAACTCCTTTACGTCAAAATAATGCTGTATCTGCTCTACATCAAGGCATCATTATCATCATTCACTTAACTACATCAGAGAGGAACAAAGCCTTGAGCTGTGTTTAGTACGCCTAAGGTAACTGTTATCTGGGATCATCATTCCTCCTCTATTGAGCTCTAACCAGTACGTGTAGGTGAGCTTTAAGACTGGCTTTTAATTATTTTTTTTATCTCCAGTTAGTGCAAAGGAGATGACTCATTCTTCAGTCTTGTGCAAATAAGTACAATGTGGTAAAAAACATGTAACAGTGCACAGATTATTTGCTACTTGTGGACGGTTTTTCTTTTTTCCTATAAATTCAGGGTTATTATAGTAGTGTATCAGCTTTACACAGACCGGGGAGTGTCCTTGCGTGCCAAGTGTGACGATTTTCTATCCGTTTATCTGCGGGCATCAAACTATACATTATCCCGGTATTTGTTCAAAACTGAAATATCTCAGTTATTTCAAGCTGATGATACAAATAATGTCAACTTAAATTGTTGAATTTCACATTACTTTACTGTCATTATGTTGAAATAGGTTGAAACAATAACATTGAATTTATACATTTGAAAAACTTAGTGAATTGATGATTAAACATTTTTACAGATATAAAATCAGTGTTATTTTGTTCAACTAATTTGGCATAAAGATAATGTGACTTGAGTTGTTAGCATAGTTTTGGTTTGTGTTATTTGTATTATTTACTTTAACCAATGATGAGACAGAACATTAAAAAAATACGTGGATAACGTACATTTTGTATTGCAATGGAAGTTAATTTGACATGGGGATAAATGCACACGTCACATCGGCAGTCCGTCTGGGATAATTCACAGGATACAACGCCATTTTTAAAAGAAACTTTTCAAATTTTCAAATGTTACAGGAGATTGGATATTGTCTCTCGTTTTCAAAAATAATAGTTTGATATTTACATGTGAATCGACCGTCTTAATTGACATTTTGCGTTTAGTCTGAGTCAATACCCAGCTAATGTCAAGGAAAATACCAAAATATTTAATATTATGTTCTCAGCTCATGAATTCCTATAGATTTGTACACATACAAAACAAAAGAGAGAGCACAAAAGAATTTCACGCTATGCTTTTGAATTTCTGTTGTCCCAAATAGATACTAATTTTGACCTCTGGTATTGTTCTCAACTTGGTTTACTACACAACAAAGGAGAGAGGACAACTGTAAGATTATATATTTATCATTCTCTAAATTTTTCAAAACAAATGTCGATTCCTGTTTCAAGTTTCGAAAGTTCAATTTTTACAATTTTTATGAACTGAGGTAAATTTTTGGGGCCACTGGTACCCTGTGTTTGAAACATGGGATGACTCTGTCCACTCGTTTGGATGGATTTGTTGCTTGAGTGTCCACTCACTGATGTGCGATGATTACAATTCTCAAATTCACTTGTGAACTGGTTGTCTGTTCCGTTAGGAAAGCACACTGTGAAAAGGCTTCGCAGTGTATCATGTATTACACAATTCCCAGCGCCTTGCAAACTAACTAATTGGTTCCCCGAAACTCACAGTAGGAGAAAAGGACTGAAAGAGCCAACTAGTTAGTACGAAACTTTTGTAATGGCAGCACTTTCAGAACAATCACTTGATGGGTCCCTTTACTATTACGGTAGGAATCCACTGTATGTGCATGTGTGTCTCTGGGGTTACTGGTTACTTCACTTGGCTGATACGTGAGCCTTTGGATCACAAGGACCTTACATTGGTAAGGGTATTGTCTTCTCAAACTGGTTGCTTTACTTGATGCTACTGCTGGCATTTATGCAAGTAAGGTACAACAATAGTGTCCAATGAAGTTTCCTTTGAACACAATGTCCTTTTATTGCTTGCTTCCTAAGTTACAGTTGCACATGTAATAT
>JBCAUI010509972.1:0-12640 GCA_038406195.1 Haplosyllis anthogorgicola | reverse complement strand
TTGGAGGGGCTTTGTTTTTTTTTTTGCATTTCACACAAATCTCAATTGGATCAATGAAGCCGGTCCCCATTCGGGCACCGGCTTAAATATGCCCACCGATAAGAACATTAAACCTGATTCACTCTCAAGTCAAAGCGCTCTCAAGTCAAAGCGCAAAGTGGTTTCTCGATCCAATGTACGATTTGTGGCGATAGACGTCCAAGATATGCGCAATCTTCAGGGGCAATGTAAGGTTAAACAGTATTGGTCCTACAAGGCAAGCTTACTTTTTATCTGAAATAAAGTATTGCAATGATTATCGTTCACGTCGACCCCAAGTCTGTATTAAACGTCTTCTATCGAGCAGAAGATTGTGTGTTCGTTTCCCAGTCCAGCGATGACGTCGAAAAGTCACTCGCATACCTCATTACACCAAGGTGTAAAATCGCTACCTACTTTAGGAAATCTGAGGTAGACTTAGGTTGAAGGCAGTATGTCAAATTAACGCGCTTTAATTCTTCCCGCGGTTTGCAAAATGCACCTTTTTTCCGGAGATGCATTTGACATGTAAATATGATGGCTGCACAAAATATGTGTAACGATTCAATTTAATATTCCTCAGATATGAAAAGAGACTTGCTGATGCGACATTTTCAGCGATCTGTCGCACGGAATACTTTGTCGAGACGGACTCATGGAGACAGCGATATCAAACTTCCCACATGGACAGAAGATGCTGTTCTCTATGTTCACGTATTTTACATTTTATAATGACCCATTGTAGTACTGATGTGTAACAAATTGTTACAAGTTGGTTTTAAATCTTCTGTTTTTTAGAATAATTTAGCGTTACAATGTTATACCTATATGAAATCTCCAACAATGTTGGAAATAGTCCAAATAGAACACAATACGGCATTAAAATAACATTTGCGATTTTGCATTATTTACAGTGGCCATATTGTGCCAAACGATGTAGTTACTGCAATTTCAATAAGTACATCAAAAACAACGTAGATCATGCCCGAATGAGAAAATGCTTACTGACAGAAACTACTACATTAGTGAATCTCAGTGCAGTTAAGAATATTAAATCTATCTTCTTCGGCGGAGGTAAGTTTATTCCAGCTACATTTCCAGGCCATCCCGTTATATATGTTAAGCTAGACGCGCTGTTAATATATTTGATTACATTTGCTTGAAATTAATTTTGTGTCTTCTGTGGATTATCGGTAAATACTCAATGTGAGTTAGCATCAACATTGAGGCAAGTACTGCGTGCTTATGATGTAATATTTCCTGATTTCATTTGGCTTTTGATTACATTTTCGAAATTTCATAGAGTTTCAAAGAGCTGCAGAAGTGTAATACCGTAATTGTAGGGAAGAGAGCCCGATTTATGGGAATAAACTCTCCATGCAGACCTGCAAATATGACTTCCGATGTCTTCTAATGTTTTGATGATTCTTGTCTGGTCTTTGATCTTTATGAAAAACTTTTGCAAACGAGGGATGACCTGTCGGTGCACAGTGAGGGAGGGGGTGGGTCTTGTCCCAGAAAACTGTAATGGCTGCAGGGAAAACATGAAAACCATCTTCACGATACAGAGAGCTTTCTGTCCCCTTGTGGGGCATGAAGCTCAACTAAGGTGAGGGAGTAAGGCCAGACTTTGTTTATTTGTTATCAATGGAAGATTTTTTGACAGCAGCAATCGGAAAAAAAGATAAAAATAAAAATTGACTTTGCTGTGCATTTTTGTAGTGTTGATTAAAATTCACAAAATTGATGAACAATTTTTCAAAGCGATGTTCGTCAAAGTGACGGAAAGTTATGATTTGTATTATTTGGGCTCTTGATTCGGTTTTTTTTTTTGGTTTCTTGATTTCTGAGAGCGGCCGGAAAAGTAATCGAACAAATAAAAAAGTCTGGCCAAATTTGCGCCAAATGTTAGGGACGTGGATAGCGAAATGCATCATTCCATCCGTGGTGATTGGGGAAGTTTATGGCAAACTCTAGCCTTTTCGGCATAATCCAACATGTTGAGCAACCCAGAACGCTTGTTCTTTTTAAAGGTACTCCAAGTTTAGCTGAGCCTGAAACAATTAATGCTGTTATAGAACGTCTTAAGAGTTTAACTAGTTTTCCACCAAATGCGGAAATAACTATAGAAGTAAATCCGACAGATCTAGAAATATCAAAATTAAGGTTGGTGCTTTTTTATATCTCAAGGAAACTTACTGAAACTCGTGTACAGAGACAATTTGAATGCCCTACAAGGTAAATAAATTACCTCCCCTGCCTCCTAGACAAGTCCAACAGACATGCACTCAAATAGACAGTGCTCATCATTGGCCATCATAACTTCAAAGTCCAAAGCCTTAGATCTCAAACTACCAGGCTAAAAATAGTAACATCCAATCCAAACCATTTAAGATCGTTTAGGATCAAACAAGTCTCTGTGTATATAAGGTACACATACCTCCAGCACAGCTCAGAAGGAGTTGGGACCAGGCACCAGGCTAGAGACCTCTGCAACTGCATGTAGACTTCAAGAGAACCAGCAATAAACAAGATTCAACCTTTAACTACTGTGTCAGCATTGACTGTTCACTAATTAGAGGGGGAACCAGGGGAGAAGCCAATCTGTACCTTTACACTGGCGCCGTGATGAGTGACCTCGCTAGTGGACAGACACCTCACCCACCGCAAGGAGAAGGAAGCTGACAATGCATGCTCTTTTGTCTCTGGCCTGGTAAGTCCTGAATCTTCATCCCTTATTTTTTACTTTAAACCTTGAAACCACCTATGTCCATGACCCCTTCTAAAAGCCAAGATGCCAACTCCAAATTCAACACAACTTGGAAAGGGTTCAAGGGAAGAATAGTAAAACACAAGGGAAACCCAGGCACCCATCATATGACAAAGAAGAACAACGCCATTTGAGAAACAACAAAGCCTGCAGAGCAGCACTCTGCCACCATGGAGGAAAAGGAAACAACCCCGGAGGCAACACCCATCATCACCCCAGAAAGACCCTGACCCCTCACCCAATGTGCTCAGGCAATGACCCCAGGTATGGCTGTGGAGAATGACTCCCTGTTCATTGGAGAAGCCGGTATTGGAGGAGACAAAGTGGAGGAAGCCTACCTGAACCCCGTCAGGGCTCAGCTCAATGTTCTTCAAGCAGCTGTAGATGAACCCTGCACAGCCCCAGCCGACACCGCCAAGGAAATCACTAGGCAACTGGAAGAACTCTGTCACCTTGAACAAAATATGGGCAGCCGGAGATGCACCCGCACCACCTCCTCCCAGTGATGGCATCCAACATGCAGACTTCCGTAGGTACACGGAAGCCATCTGTGCAAGCCAGAAATGCACAAACCTAACCTCATCCATCCTCACTGACATCACACCATACGATGGAAAGGACACGTCCCGCCTCGAGGATTGGCTAACTGACATCGAGTCAGTGGCAGATATATTAGATGAAAGCTGACTGAAGCTAGTCAACACAAAAGCTAGAGGCTTGGCCCACACCATCATATGTGAAGCCAGACAAAGAGATGAGACATAGGACGAGATCAAGAAAACCCTACACTTGAAGCTATGCAATGCAACTATCCACACGTATACATCTCACTTCATGGAAATCCATCAACTCCCATCAGAGACACTAGCAGCATATGTCCATCACTTCAAAAAGGAAGCAGGGCACTGCAAATTTCATGCAGACATGGCAGCCATACAATTTTCATAAAGGGACTTCACCACGTGTCAAATTTTGCAACAAAGATATATGAAAAGGACCCCAGAACCTTGGACGAGGCAGTAAAAATGGTAGAAGGCTTGGAGGCAGCCCATATAGTGACATCAGACATGATGGGATCAACAATTAATAGCATGTCCCCCTCGGACAAATGCTATTGCTGAGGCAGGACAGGACACATGGCCCAATACTGCCCTGATGCCGAGTGTTTCAATTGTGGAGAATTCGGTCACTGGGCACATCCAGCTCTGACAGAGGCCACAGACAATGGGATGGGTCTGCCCACCACAGCGGATCCCCATCCTGCCAAAACTACCCACATAGAAGGTTCAACAGATCCCGCTCTCATGGACACCAGAGGTTGGCCTGTGCCACTAACAGTGAAGGACGTGGAAGGTCAGCAAGCTGTGATGGATGATCACACAGTCGACACCACACAAACCTATACGGCTTGAGAGACCGGAGCTCAAGCAGACATGCCCATGGCAGGTGTGGATACCGTTCAGACAGATCTACCTCCTGATCCAGGGATGCAAGGCAACAAATGGACAGGAGGGACCACACCCCATACCACAGTCACAGCCACTCCTGCCATGATTCCTGTGACCAGTTGCAAGGTTGCCAAAGGATGACATTGCACTCAAGGAGTAACCGTGCAATGTCTTCTTCAAAGCCATCACACAGATACAACACTTGCCTTGTGAAGAAACAGAAGTCAGTCCAGATCCAGGAACCCAAATCAGACCCATCATCACGGTTGGACTTGGAAAATTCGGATACCAGATCTTTAAACTAGTAGACCCCTCTCCGTACCAAGAACCAGTAACTTGAGAGGGCACACACCTACATGATAATGAAGAATATACAATACATCTTATATCCAAATGGCCTACCATATTTGTTAATGCTGGAAAGATATTTTCAGCGCTAATAGACTCTGGAGCAGCCACATCCTTCGTCATGTACTCTGCTTTCCAGAAGATTAGTCAGAAATTCAAGTCCAAGATATCACCCACAAAAACAACCCTATGAACCGCAGATGGATCACCAATGACTGCAATAGGAAATGCAACCCTCAAACTATGCATATCAAGCTTCACCTTCTCACACAAATTTGTAATATGCAACTGACTAAGCCACAATGACATCATACTAGGATTTGATGTTTGGGAATGCTATGCACTCTCCTACGCATGGGATGCAAACAAAAGATGTTATCTCCAGGGAGACGGATTCATCCTAACTCACACAATGACTCAGGAATCCGACCAAACTGCAAACATTGCATGAGTATCTGCCACACTATGCATACCACCCTGTCACACCAGTGTGGTACAAGTAACAATTAAGAACCCCACGATACCCACAAGAGCTGGAATCTTCATGGCTGCACAGAATGACAGAGACAATGACATACAGATGATTGATGGTATAGTCAAAATTCATAAAAGTGACCCATGACTGTCCTCATCGCAAACTACATGGACAACTACGTGACAGTTAGAAAGAATGATAAGATCAGACACTTCGAACCAGAGATAGACCAACTTCCCTCAGCCCACATCAGCAGCATTATGACCTAGAAGATGTTAGCAGAAACAGTTTCTCCAGACGTATTCCAACCACCCCTTTTGAAGCTCCCACATGAAATAAAGAACAAACTGGATGATCTGCTTTTGGAATTTTCAGGTCAATTTGCCAAAGATGAAATGTCCATAGGTACGATGCCACTAACAGAAATGATAATAGACACAGGTGATGCCTCACCCATATCCCAGAAGCTGTACCCAATAGCGATGAAGCATTATGACTGGGTGAAGGATGAGATAAACAAGCTCTTATCTGCCAAAGTCATCCAGAGCAGTCACTAGCTGGTCAGCACCCATCATAGCTGTACCGAAAGGAAATGGAGGAAAATGCCTTGTAATAGATTACAGAGCTCTAAACAAGGTAACCAGAAAATTTGTCTGGCCTATGCTGTGAGTCAAAGACATCTTTTCCAGACTACACAGATCAAAGTTTCTCACCTCCAGGTACCACCACATACCACTCGCCAAGAGCTTCATACCAAAGACAGCTTTCACCTCACCATTTGGGAAGTACAAATACATCAAAGTACCCTTTGTTTTGGCCCAAGCACCAGCCATATTTCAAGAACTTATGACAGAAGTCCTGAAGGACTTACCATTCACCATCACCTACTTGGATGACATCATTATATTCAGTCGCTTAGAAGAACACCTTAAACACATATGGCGAGTCTTCAAAAAACTACACACAGCTAAGCTATCGATGAAACTAAGTAAATGCAACTTCTTTGCCAAGGAGATCCAGTACTTGGGACACATACTCAGCCCCAAGGGGATATGTCCCCTCCCAAACAAGACAACTGCTATAGAGAAGATGCACCCACCCTCAACCCAGAAGCAGGTACGCGCCTTCCTAGGACTGGTTGGATTCTGCAGAAAATTCATCATGAAATTCGTGCACATGGCAAAACCTCTGATGCAATTAACAAGGAAAAACAAAAATTTTAAATGGACATCAGAACACCAGGATGTATTCCAGAACTTGAAGACAGCATTCATGAAAGCCCCGATACTCCAATACCCTGACCCATCGAAGCCATACATTGTCCACACGGATGTCTCAGATGATACCTGCAGAGCACAATTATCACAAAAGCATGGAAACTCGGAGTTCCCCATAGCATTCCTATCGCATACATTTATGGAAACTCTAGAGGAAATGGAGCACTCATGAACAAGAAGGCTATGGTATCTACTACGCAGTAACAAAATGGAATTATTACCTCCGGGGAGCTGATGTAATAGTATGTAATGATCACAAACTGTTAGACAAGCTGCTAAATGGAAAGAACAAGAACAAGATCAACCGTTGGAGACTTGAACTCTCAACATACAATATAACCTTCGAGTGGATCTCTGGCACAAGCAACAAATGTGCCGACTGCCTTTCCTGACTTGTGGACATGAGCCACCCTGCCCAGGCTGCAGTCATCAGTATGATATCCACGGAGGACAGACCTGCATACAGGATGAGAAGCAAGACACTATGAACTCCGGACCTACCCAATATGGACGTCCCAGACCCTCTGTCATCCATACCCACTTTACCCAGTGTCCAGGAACCAGGACCAGCAGTAAATGGAACTAACACACCCTTATCCAAAGATCACCAGGATACCCTGAGACAGATGCAGAAGACGGATCCATTTTGTAAACACATAACCAAATGACTATTCAATGGCAAGGCACCAAAACATGAACATGACCTATTTCACATAAGGGACAGGTTACTATAGCATTCTGTTCAGGACACTACTCAATCTTTCCTTGCCCTTGTCATCCTGAAGGCTTGGTGCTACACTGTACTGGTAGAAGCTCATGACAAATTGGGTCATCAAGGTACAGCCCGCACGATGGCACTAGTTAAATGACAATACTACTGGAAGGGCATGGCACAAGACATCAGGATATATATCAACAACTTCCCCTCTTGCAAAAGGGATAAGGCTAAAGTTCAAACATACCCACTACAGATGACAGAAATACCCAACAGACCATTTGACAAGATTGCAATGGACCTAGTAGTAGATTTCAACGTCTGGAAATAAGCATATACTCATAATTATAGATCACCTAACAGGATGGCCCGAAGCATTCCCCATCCTGGACAAATCAGCAAACATGATAGCGAAGACATTTATAAACAACTACATGCCTGTGCACATGTGCCCATGGTTCATACTCTGTGACAACAGAACTGAATTCAAGAACAAGCTGATGGAGGAAATCACTCATACCTTGGGAATAGACCACATATTCACAGCTCCATATCATCCCCAGAGCAACAGCAAACTAGAAGTCTTCCACAGGTACCTGAAACCAACACTGAAGAAGTTATGCAAAAATGACCCAGACAATTGGGACAAGTACGTAAATCAGGTGTTAGGCAGCTACCACATAATGCCACATCTTGTGACTGCAGAATTGCCATTCTTCATAGTCTATGGCCGTGACCCAAATCTACCCATCCACAAATTCCTGCAGCCTCTCTTAAGGTTCCTAGGAGACCCGGACTCAGGAATGTTGGACCTGCACACACATAGGATCACGCTCGCAATTGCAAAGAAGACATTGGATGAAAACAGATTTAGAGCAGCACAAAGGACTACATCCCGATCTCCACCCTCATTCCACCCAGGAGATGGGGTATACTTCAAAAACAAGCAACCTGGAAAATGGGATTTGAAATGGAGACCCGGATACAGGATAATCATGATAGAGAGAGACAGTCATTACCTACACATAGAAAACTGCGCAACAGAGATCATGCAATGTACAGGACATAATCCACGAACCACCCGTCAAACTTTGGCAGTTTGATGTTGAATTTGGATGGCCAGGCAAATTCCTAAACCACCCAGATAACCTACCTACAATATCAATCCCTTCAGTAGATGCATAACAACTACAATAGCACCCTACTACTTACAGCTTTTGGCTAATACAAGTAACTGCAAGCATGAAGATACAGCATGAATCAGTTTTGTTCCACCCTGTACTACAAGCCTACCCTACAAGACACTCTTGGATCATAACAGCCCATATATCTATAGGAACTCTCAGAGAGAACTTGAACTCATTCACAAGGAGACGCAAAGAGACTTTGGTACTACTAACGTCTCTGGGATGGGAGAAAATGATGCCACGATTTCTTCTGTCTGCACTCCAGATGGAACTCAATAATATCAACAGCATGTATGAATCACACAAGATGCTCTTCACGACAGCATCGGACCTCCTAGATTCTTCTCCATCTTTTGATGGACAACCAATAAATAACTTTGGAAGATCTAAAAGAAGCCTACTACCCTTTATGGGAGATGCCC
This sequence comes from Haplosyllis anthogorgicola, assembly GCA_038406195.1. NCBI lineage: Eukaryota > Metazoa > Annelida > Polychaeta > Phyllodocida > Syllidae > Haplosyllis > Haplosyllis anthogorgicola. The sequence continues at coordinate 3,980 of JBCAUI010509972.1, read as the reverse complement.
TGAAATGGCTGACAGGTACAGCGATGACAAGAGATGTGTGAGAAATCAAGAAATGCATAAATGATACCCAAAGGGAACAATCACAAACTATGGTACACATAGTATCCATCCTCAATGTCACCAGATATGCTATGAATGTAAACCAACAAAAGATAAATGACATCATATACTAGACGTTCTTCAAAAAATGGAAGACAATGTGAACACCCTTTACAACATTACCACTTCTGTATCTCGACAACTTCACTATCAGCAATATCTTCTTTACACCAATATAATTTTGGACAACATGAGAGACTATGTGAACTACATGTATCAAATAGCATCCCATACTATGGAATACGTCACAGCAGCTATGACCGGGACTCTGATGCCAAAGATACTCCCCATTGAACACCTAGAAGTCATGCACAGCACATTTCAGAGAACCTACTGCCCACAATGCACCTACCCGTCACAGCCACAGACACCCTACACTTCTATAGATACTTATGGACTCACATTCTAGTATCCAAGGGACAGTTCATCCTCCTAATAGATGTACCCATTCAGGACAGATCCCAGGAAATACAAATATACAAAGTCTTCAATCTGGAAGTGCCAAGCAGTAACTACACTATCAAATACCAGCTGAGCACAAAATACCTTGGTGTCACATATGACGAAACAAAAGCAATCGAAATAGAACCTGAGAACTTCATATCTTGCCTCCACACAAATGGTCAATTCTGCTCACAGGCAAACCCCATGCAACCACTCACTAATCCACCATCCTGCATAACAGCTATTTATACAAAGAACACTGCCAAGATTAACTCACAATGCACCATTGTTATCACTCGCACCCCATACGTGTCAATGCCCATGTCAATAGCACCCAACCTATGGCTGATTACTACTCTCTCCTCATCCAAGCAAACATCACTGACATTCATATGCCCTGCAGAATCTCCCAAGATAGTAACCCTAAAATGACCATTTCAAAAACTATGACTTGACTCTGCCTGCAGTGCAACTTCCAGCTCTTACCATTTACCACCAAGATTCGAAGATCATCCGGCAAACATGAACATTTCACTAAACACAGCAAAACTAAACCAGATAAATGTATCTCTACCAGACTTCAGGATTTGGGACCACATTCAAAACTTCACTTCTTCAGATCACCTGAGTAAACTAGCCGAAGTACCCAAGGTACCTATAGCTGACATCTACAAAAGCATGATTCAACCAATTGACATCCCAACAAAATTCAATCTCTCCAAGTCAGATGGGCTGCCACCCATTTTCTCAGGATTACTAGGCCAGCTCACAATTGCTTTGGCAGTTGTGATTGGACTTATGCTATTGGGTCTGAAAGCTTATCTTGTCTACAAGTTCAGGAGCAAGCTTGCCTTCAAATGGCACCGATTGGAAACTCGGACAAGGAAGCAGTGACCCAAGATGGATGATGATGCTGAGGCAATACCCCTCAGCAGCTTTGAAGGCATGGCAACCAAGCCCGTAAGACCCGTCAGAATCATGACCTGTGGATGCCCGCAACCTCCATCCCTCAACTGGCGAGTCGAAAGAAGCTCTCCCACTTGGCACAAGCAGTCCCCATTCCAGGATCAGTGGGAAGACCTGTTAAAAATCCAGGGGATGCAAAAACTGCTCAAACAGCTGAAAGTAAGACTTAAGTTTACCTCCATGTGCTATATTCAGATAAAGGAACGATGACAATCAGGACAATTAGAAACATGAAAGGCACCAATCTGACATCATCACCCAAGACCACACACGCATGACAATGATGCAAAATGATAGCATGCGCCATGCTTTGATCTCCAAACACCTAACACAGAACTCATTCACACAGATGCACTCACGCTCAATATATGTATGTTGTTTTAGCACTTATGATCACACAAGTGACAACTCAGTGCCACAACAATGTCCGGTCTACAACACTTTTTCTTCAATTACTCTAGGGAAATCCAGCTTTGGATCACAGCTATAAACTCTCTAGATGCAGTTACCAGCCAGATGGACACAGACGTGACCCATGAATGTGAAAATATAGTTTACCTTAAGTTGTTTTCCTCACCCATATCAGCAAAGATACGACGCATGCCCTCTGGACAACTCATTCACTACTTCATGATGCACCTGCACTCAGAGTATGAGACAGCCTTGAAAATGCAAGATGACAGCTATGAATCTGACCCCTATGATGATACTGACATGGACAAGGCACCCCAGGTGCCCGGGGAAGGGTACGCTGATTTCTCCGTACCCGTAACCCATCAACAGGGAAGTCACTGGTTCAGTAACCTCAACTGCAAAAGTGTCCATCGAAGACTGAACTTTAGCAGTGAGAGTGACACCTCATCAGATGCTGAGAATGAGCCAATGGAGACTGCACCAGCCGAACAATCCTCTGCTCCAGAGGAAGTGTTTGAAGAGCCTGAAGACAAACATTTTCCAACAATTGAAATGAATGACCCTATCTGGATGGAAGAACCTGTTCCAGACAGACAAATATGTATCCACACAGTCCTGTACACAGCACCCATGGACTGTTACTACCCATGCCCATACCCACGCAGAAACATGTTTGGTGCGGCGAATGTGACCTGCATCTACAATCCGTATGCCACTGAGTCAGGATCAGACTCGGAGGGCCCTTCAGAGGACTACCCTGACTCTCTTCCTGACCTCCTTTCAGAAAACAGTACCAGACCAACCATAGACAATGATCAACTGGAACTTTTGGATGAACTTGATGAACTTCTCAACATGATATAACTCTCAGTAGCGCACACTACAAGGTATCTAAATTACATTTTTTTGTACTGGATCGCTGAAAAGAAAGACTTATCAACTAGGTTATGTCCTTGTTCTGTCACCATCAGTTTCAAAACACACTGACAGCTTACCAAGGCCACCATTGTGGAGGAAAGGACATCAGCCTCAGAGAAACTTGATTCTGGATCTAAATACCCTCCCCCACCCATAATTTTGGTGAATCCAGTTTCTCCCTTATACACTAAAGAAACAAACAAAGTTACAGATTATTGTGTTACCTTAACCAACAAACTGCTTGACATCTGGATCAACAACTTGACAGCTACATCTGAAGACCTACCAGCTCAGCACCAAAACAAACAATTTCAGAACTAATTTTGGAGGGCTTACCAAGCCTCAACACCCTAACAAATCAACAAATGAACACAACTGAGGTATACCTCACTCCAGTGCCACTCCATGATCCTCGCTGTCACAGCTGTCTGGCAGGTTGACAGTCTGTGCACTTCTGGAGACTGATAGCATACTGGGCATAGGCACCCTCCTCAGCTGTCTTCTGGTGGGCCTTCTTTGGTGCTGGATGTCTAAAATACAAAACCAGGAGGTCACCAAACCATCAAACCAGGAAAATCACTTCAAAACTCAGGAACAATACAATTCATCCACTGCTACCCACCTCTTTTTGGCCTTGAAATAGGCCTGGAATTTCCCCTTCCCCTTCTTCTCCTTTTCACCAGAAGGGGGTAGGTGGATGAAGCACCACCACCAGATGTAGATGTGGTGTAGTAGTGGTGGCAGGCACTGTAGCAACATTCTCAGGACTATTAATTACAGGAAAAATATGATTAAAAGCTTGTTTTCATGCTTCATGGTTTTTACAAATTTTGCTAAAAGTCCAAAAAAGCACAGAAATCTGTCCAAATCAGCCAAAACTTGGTACAAATATGCCTGAATGATTACTTTATTTGTGAAAAGTATTTATACAAGAAATTATACTGAATTTTGGGCTAAATTTTGCAGTTTTCATTAAATAAAACAAGAAAACAAACTTTATCTCTCTGGATCTGAACCACAAATGCTGCACTGAATTTTTTCCTCAATGCTGATTATAATTCCAAAACATGACACTTAGTTGATCAGAATGTAAACAAAGAGCTGTCAAAATACTCAGGGACCATCTCAATCATTGTTTT
>JBCAUI010509961.1:0-12641 GCA_038406195.1 Haplosyllis anthogorgicola | reverse complement strand
TGCATGTCCAGGAGAAAGGTTCAAAGAAAAAAACAAATATGGCTACCAATTTGAGAATAATGGTCACAGCAACATAAGTTTTGCTAGGCTTTGAGATAGGACATAGGTGCATATGTGTGTAAGATATGAAGTCTCTACGATCAATAGTGTGCTCAGGGTGACTGTGCACAGATGACAACAATGACAATGACGATGACGACAGTGATGACGACGACGACGGACACTTCATGATTCTATAGGTTCTTTGGCATATATGCCAAATGAGCCAAAAACCAAACAGGACTGTTAAAATATTTAAAAGATATTTTTATCTTCAATATTACACTTGCTAAGTACTTGCTACTTAGTTCACAATGTAATTTATCAATTTAAGTGTTTGTGCAACATTCACTTACGTGATGGAATGTCTCTCCATATTATTTTCACTTCTCTTTCTTCCGTTTCTTCGCTGTCATTGTCTGTAGCCTGCTTTGCTGATTTATGCTCTTTCTGAGGACTGCATGCTGGGGTAGTTGGCTTTCGTTTCCTACTGCCGACTGGTACAACAACTGGGGCAGGTACACTCTTCACTCTTTAAGTATAAAGTTGACTCAGTCACATACCAAATTTACTTTCAACGGACATTCTGTAGTTTGAATGGTTCAAATAGCTAAACAAACATTTGAGAATCTTAACTTACCTCGGGGACTGTACACTGCGAGTTACCACAGTTCTCGGTGCTCTAGTCGTGTCTTCCTTGGATATCTCGGGAATTTTAACCTACAGTTGCAAGCAATGTGATTGTGCTTGTACATATTCCATCACTCGACAAAAATCATTCCTGTCTTATCTTAAACCTCTCGTGCGCGGGACCTTTTTTTGTGTGTACTGCCCTAGACCAATGTCGACATATGTCGTTATAGCATAAAATTTAATTATGCTCTAGATGGCAGTAGGTTCTAGATGCAAGTTTCAAAACGTTTTCACAAGTTCATTGGGATGAAACTATTGTTAGCTTTGGGGTTTTGAGTATGCAACATTCGTTTACAAATGTGTGAAAGGCATTTGAAGGAACTATGTCATCTTTCCTTGGTGTAGAATATTTTTTCCAGAAACGCGACAAATGTGGTGATCGGCTCACTAAAGGTTAAGATTTTTATAGCAATATCATGATCTGACAACTATAAAAATCATTACTGTTGTAATTGCTGGACTTTGTATTGATATTCAAATCAGAATGCCTTTCAGTCGAAGATCCACTGCCCACTTCGCAAACAGTCATAAAAAAAACCATTTAACCTTCAAAATTAACCTTGACCTTAAAATTACCTGAACAAAAGGGATTTTGCAGAAAATTAAAAACCCACCTTAAAATGACCCTGACATTCAAATTTTTATTAAAGTGACCTGGAATTGACCCAATGACCTTGGTATTCAAACTTGACTTGAATATTATGAAATTGCATCTCCTTACCAAGTGGTTCAAAAGTTATAGACCAAACAGACAAACAAAGATGCACAGACAAAGACAACTGAAAATTTTTCCATGCACGCAAATTTACGAACTAGGAATTGGTGCAACATGTGCAGGAAAAAATAGCATCACATTACAGACATAAAATAGTCAATAGAAAGTAAAATCAATACAAAAATATCAGCTACACAAGAATACAAAACGTAAGCACAGCTGTCTTCATTGTGGAATTTCTACAATGTGTACCTTTTCATTGCTGTTTTCAACAACGTACGGATAGCCTTGTTCAGCAGTATCTAAACCATTTAAATCTATGGCAATGACATGGTTGTTTACACATTCATCTCCATTAGTTAAATTTGCTTCTAAATCTACATCCTCAGCCTTAACGGGACCTTTTTCTACATACTCATCTATTGCGCTATTACGTGCAATCTTTATCTCGGTGTCAGATTTTATTTCTAGGTTGTTATCTGCAATTTTGCTTTCTACAAGATCTCCCGAACTGGAGTCTTTTGTGGTGTGATTTTCGAATGTCACATTATCCACGGATGTTAAAATAGGCCTTTCTAAAGCTACAAGTCTTCGGGAGTTTCGCCCATGGGATGTGTTTGTACTTTCAAAAGAATTGTGGTATTCTTGCCCAAACATATATGGGAAATTGAACTTGTCTAAAGGCACACTGTTTTCGTTTTCATGAAACTCTGTGTGAGAAATATAATTGTGTGAATTTGTTTTTGACTCGGCCGAGCAACTTGAATTTTCCTTGTTTGGACTGTCTGAAACTGACAAAGTTTCAGAATTAGACAGATAAGCCATACCTTCTGTATCAGGGCTGTCTGGGAAAGTGGAAGATTGGGACTCGGATAAATCAGCTGTTTCTCCAGAGATGGTAATGTTTAAACCAGTCAAAGTTTGGGAAATTTGGTCAAGATTTTCATCAATGTTGGGACTGTCTGTACCTATCAAAGTTTGGGTATCAGATAAGCTATGCATGTCTTCTCTATCTGGATTGTCTGGGTATGTCAAAGTACTAGATTCATACGAACTGTCTGTTACATCTGAAAAGCTATCTGCAACATCTGGACCTGTCAGGGTTTGGGGGCCTTGCAAACGGGGTCGATCCGCGTTCACAACCTTGGCTTGGGTTTCATCCTCATCTTCAGTATTTCTAACTAGCATTTCTCTAATTTCATTGGCTATTTCAATCTTTTCTAATTGCTTGGCAGCAGTGAAAAGAAAGTTACACTTGGCGTCGTATGATTGGTTACTAGAGTCCCACCAATTGCAGGCCAACACCCAGGCTGCTGTTTCTATGCTGTTCGGATAGTTTGTTCTCTTCTGGTCAATTTGTCCGCAAGTATGCCCGAGATGAAGACCAAAGACCACAAGCTCCTTTTCTGTGCAGATCAGCAGTTCAGTGACTTGTTTCAAGAGTAGATGTTCTTCATTGGATTTGCGATGCTTCATTTCTTCCTGCAAGAAGAAAAACCCGAGTCAATGCTCAAAGGCTAATTGCCGAATGTAGTGCGCACTTGTTGCACTGTATCTCGGCCTAGTCAGAAAATATAGTATCACATAACTGACTTACAGTCAGCAATTAAGTTAAACGACAGTTTGCTTAACGCAATGATACATGGTAAGGCATGTATTTATTCTCTTCGTTATTTCAGATTAATAATACTGAAAATCCAAATCATGGAATTGAGTTGAACTGCTTTGTTTATGTCAAATAAGTGACAGTGACATGACAGTGCTGAATTTATGTGATCAAAAAGCTGACTTCAAAAAACAAGGTCTGGTGTTTAGCTAAAATGAGAGTTTGGCCTAGATAAATTCACTACTGTTATTTCAGACTAATTTGACATATCTACAATATAGAACTACATATCTGAGTTAATTTGGTTCATATTGTATGTATTATTATCTATCAAAGAGAAGCCTGAATAGAATGAAGAAATTTTAGCTCAAAGATATTTTTCAACAAGTAACACCTCTGTTCTGTAATGGCTGAGATAACATTTATGCAGGAATCTGTCGAAAGGATGTAATTTAAATCACTGTCTCACATTTTAGTATGGAGATCAGTTTTCTGAGGCCACTGGTACCCTCTGTTTGGACTTTTGGGGTTACAACAGGAAATCGTGTGATTTTGTATTGCAGTCCAGCATACCATCACAGAATTCAAAATCGCGTTTACCAACACTTGTCCCATCAGTACAGGGAATTCGTATCAGAAGTTTAACCGTTACAAAACAGGCAATATATTTGTCACTCTATGGGGATTTTGCACTAGAAGATGCCTCCCTCTATGCATGCTCCATAGGCCATCAATGGGGGATTCTCGATTTGCGGCAGATGTTAGGACCGCGCTCCTTCAAAAACAAATACATTGGGAGTTTTCTATTGGCGCATCAAAAGCACAGCGTGAAATTCTTTCGTTCTCTCCTTTGTTCTCTTCGTTTCCAAAATGCTACGAATTCTGTGTACTGCTCCGTCAACATACTCACAGGCAACATGTCCACGTAGGTTTCCAGCAGGAGACAGTCTGTTCTCACGCACATTTTTATGAGGCCAGAAAATGCGACATCGTCTTCCAATCCTGCCGCACGTCCCTCGGGCAGGATGAAGTCAAAGTGCGCAACGATCGTGGGTTGTGACCGGCACGTGTGACATAGAGTCAGGTTTGTTATCTCTGACACTTTTGTCTTCTGCAAATAAAATCATTGTAATATAAATAATAATTAGACATGTGTCTTTGGGTTTCACTTTTTGTCACATTGGTTAACCTGGACATAACACTCAACCCAAAACCCAATAAGTAGCTAACACTAGCACTTTACTTGGTCAAAATCTCAGTCACGTCAAAACGAGATATTATCTTGTCGACTTTAATGAAAAAAAATCTTGCCGACTTGTTTATTTACATTTTATAATGTACTTCACGAAAAATAGGTATTCAACTTTTGCTAAATGGTCGACTTAAAGTTTAAATTGTTATGATTGCATGTTTTGGTTGTAATAAATTAAAGACGCTTTATCGTTTGTACGCTTTTTTGCACGTAGTAAAGTATATATGTACAAATGAGTTAACCTGTCATCCCTCAACGGAATAACACAATTTTGTTTGCAAACAAACAAATCGACAAGATATTATCTCGTTTTGACGTGACTAACTATTATTCCTACAACACAAACAATACAAATCCAATTTTGAAGTGGTGCTCTGCTATGCTTGTGATAACTAAAAAGGCATCATCAAGTATTGTTATGTAAATTTCATACTTTTAGAATGTGTGCACTTTTGAATTATTAAAATTACTTCAATACTGTTGGGAGCAAGCCTTTTACTAAAATGTTGGAAAATTTACCTTCACCAGTTCTCTGGAATCAGAGAACCACTTGTTACTTTGTATTCCAGGTCTGGGGTCCCATCTGGGAGAATGCACTTTAATGTGCACAGCATCTTCCTGTGTGATGTCTTCCGGATTCCACTTTATTTCAGTTTGCTCCAGAAGAGCTCTTCTGCATTGTCTCTCAATATCAATCAATCCCTGTGAAGAAAAAAGTTAAATCAACATTGTCCAGAACCTGATATCCATAGTATGATTACAAAACATTTCTCTGTTATATTGATATGGGTGATAAAATTATGGAGTCTGATATTAGCTGACATAATTTTAGATTTAATGTATGTCTAGATGTTACTTTTGTTAGCAGAACAACCTGCCCTTTTTCCAACCAAATAACCAAGCAAACTCTCCCATTAAACTTAAGGGCCAAGCACTGGTCCATTCTGTTTACCCATAGCCTTTGCAACCACAGTAGTATAAAGGTCAACTCCTGCTGTAAGCAGCCAGTGCTGCTGGGAACACACAACCACGTACATGTACATACATTACAGCACTCAATAAACAAGTCTAATACTATATACCACTCGTGTCTAATTTTCATCCTTAGACAATGTACATCTGCCATCTTGGCTTTTTGGACCTCCATAAATGGAAGTTTTGGAATGGAATGTAATCCAACGTATTAGCAATTATTAAATTTTTTGTTCTCTCTTTTTACTGTATGTTCTCTTTGTCTCAAAATTGATAAGAATTTCAGGAGCTGATTGTGACAAAATTCACTTTTCAATTACCTGAAAGTATCCCCACCCTTTTCAACAAGAAACCCCTGCAGTAAAAGTGACAAAACCTTATTGAGGTCCCGGTCACACGAAGTCCAAAACAGGAATAATAAGTAGCCCCACAAATGCCCTGGTCCAACAAAACTTAAAAATAGCTTTATACAGGGAAAGTGACCTAACCTTATTGTAGTCCCGGATCCTGAACAGAGGGTTCGTCAGGTACAGACGAAGTGCTGCCGTCATTGGTGTAAACTGTGGCGAGATGGACCCAAAGATGAATGCTGTGGCCTCAGCCTGGCAAATGTTCCCGCAGCAACTACAAATAAACTGGCTGAACGCTTTGGTGAATATGTGGATATATTCTGGATACACTCTAAAATAACAGGTATCCAATGGCAACTGGGAGAAGGGTATTCCACGATGAATATCTCCATGCCGAACAATGATGTTCTTCAGTGCGTCCTTGTTTTTGACGCAATGGGGAACTTTGATTTCAAAATATTCCTTATTGTTTGAGGAATTTTCTTTTAAATGATATTCTACAATTGGGGAGATTAGACACTCAGACTGGGGTATGGCATTAAGGAAAGGGTTTGGGTCAGTGTGCATGTGACCGGAAATAAAGCCATCCAGGCCCTCTGGTGCCTCAAGTCTGACGTCAGATTCTGGTCCCTGTAGAACAACTTTCTTCCCTCGAAGTCGAATCCCCGCAAACTGTTTGTAACCCATGTGGATGGTGGCAGAGTAGGAGCCATTCTCAAAGGCATCCAAAGGTGGAAGTTTTCCAGAAGGTATTGTTCCTAAATAATAAGAAATAATCAGCACAGATGAAATAAAAGGATTAGTGGAGTTTATTTTTTTTAATTTTTGTTTTAAAATTTGTGTGACTGTCCCATGGGTTTTAAATCCAGGGTGGATATCTCGCGTGCACTCTTACTTGCGTGCATGAGGTGATCCCGAGGGTCACGTCTGGTACGTTTAGTTTAAGTCTAATACTCTGACCAGTGACTGCAACTAAATTTTTGCCTATTTGCATACAAATATCTTTGCATTGTAATAAAAACGAAAAAGACTCAATTGTAAAGGTCATTATTACTTTGCAGCTAATTCCCATTCACACATGTTGTAGCCCCTCAAGAGAGATTTTACGAATATAAAATGTTCTTTTGTTCTTTCAAAATATTCAGAAATGATTTTATTACCTGTGCATAAACTAGCAAGTGTTCCTGGCGCACGAAGCTTGAAGAAATAAGAGTCGATGTTTCGGATATTTTCATCGGATGAATTCCCAGCATCGTCTAAAAGTCGAATAAAATATTGTTGTAGATATTGTAAAATAAAAACGAAAATATTTTCTTCACAAAATTAATGAAAAACGCCATGCTAAAAAAAAATACATTTTAATATTTCACTGTGTTCAACGAAACTCGCACTTCAAACTGGACCTCTTTCCAACTAACTTAGGAGGAAAGTTTACACTGCCATAAACGTACTCAGATTCTACACGGTGTAAAGTTAAACACAGTGGTTATGTTTGAATAATCATTCATAGCATACATTTGTGTCAAATTTCAGAAAAGTGCTCAATATCAAGACTTTAAAGTGTTATGCTCATGTTCATTTCTTTTTAATTCTTCAAGGGCCATTAAACATTGGAGTCCCGATATTTAACAATTTTTTATTTGAAATGTTTTAATAAAAATTTACGTTGTCGACCTCAGAAAACTAGTTTTTTCACGTGTTAGTTAGCTTTTTAACAAATTTTTAGGGATGATACAGTAAAATATATCCATATTTGAACGGTCCCGTTTATCATATTTAGTGCTACTTGTAAAATAGATCCACCACCAAAGTATTAACTCCAGTAGTATCTTAACCCGTCACTATGTAGCAGCACCATACATGCACAGTACAGTGTGCGCGTTAGCTAACCTATCGCAGCTCAGCTTAACTGGGATGCTCTAGTGCCTGAGTGCCCACCAATGAGTGCCCAGCTTAACTACATATAAAACCCATTGTAATTAGGGTTCAGAGTGATTTAAGAGATTTTGAGATTTTGCAATATTTTGAGATTTTTACGATATTACAATTTTACCTTCAAAAAGATTAGTTAATGATTTCCAGACACACATCCAGATTATACTTCAACTACTCATTGTATTTATGATGTTTCACTTCATCATTTGTATTTATTGAACTTAGAAACATTTGTGCAACTTGAACTTGAAATGTGTTACAACCTATATGTGCAACTGTAATGTATATATACATGCAAAGCAATAAAAGGACTTCATGTTGAAAGGAAGCTTCACTGGACACTCTCGTTGTTACTACTCATGGTAAGTGCATGAATGATAAAGCACAGAGTAAAAGATTGACCAGAGGTAGATCTCAGCAGAATTGCAAGCGAGACTATTGTGAATATTTTTTTCCCCATACTCATCTTGCACCAAGCCCCACATAGTAAGGCAGGACAAGTGCTATGCTACAACACAGCTTCAGTGCAAGCCTTCAACCAGGGATGTCTTACCACTCGGTACCACAACAGGAACTGTAAACACAGTGGTGGGACCTCCCATAAGAAATTTAGTGGAGAATCCTGGCAAGTGTGCAAACAGTGCATCAAAGATTCAGTAAAGAAATGGTAAACAGAGGTCTCAAGAACAGAGGTCAATGAGAGTAGCATTAAAATAATTCACTCTCAAGTTGTACTAATGTTAAATGAGGCACCAGTCTACCAAGTTTCAAGCAGAAATCAGAGATTCCAGAGAAAACGCATTAAAGTTGACCCATTCCCACAAGGAGCCTGTACAACTCAGAGGTGACGCCGAATATTTGACAAATTCATGTGCTGAGATGAGATGAAATGCAGTAGGCACAGTAGATAGAGGTTACCAGCCAGCCCAGGCATTTCAACTGGGAGCCACTATCCCCAACCTACAGAAGGAGCCTGCCACTCCTTAGTGACCAGGTTCCAGACGGCCTCCCCAGGCACCAAAAAGTTCACATTCCATAGCTGTAGAGCAAACATTGGAGAATTGCTCCACCCCAGCATCAGTACCCAAGCTGATAACACCAGGCAAAACACAAACAATTCGCCGCAGTTGGCATCCTTAGATGAATAGAAGTGCCACTTTCCAGAGACAATAGGCAGGAGTGCCATATCAACTTGCCTGCCACTGCAACAACTTTCCCGTGCCAAGATAAAACAACACACATAGCTGTAAAGACAATAGGCCTGTGCAAACATCATCCACATGTAAACAAACAATTAAGGATAGGGTGAGTGAAACTCTTTGTGTTTCTTTGATATCAACCACATCAATCCCACCTTTTATCCCTATTGAGTTGTAATTGTTTATTGTTGCAGAAAGTGATCAAATATAACCAAGTCAATTGTTTTACAGGTCTATATCATATGTCATACAAAATAATAACATGTAGTTTGTAAAATTTAGGCCTATACACGTACAGTAAAAGTGACTTAGGTTGTGTAGTAATTATAAAATTGTAGTAGTAAACACTTAACTAAACTGCCTAGCACCTAGCTAAAGTGTGTACAGTGTGATCGACATCAATCAGCTTTATAGAAAGCATTTCAGGACAACTAGGACAAGAATTTACCGAAAACTCAAATGAATCACAAGTTTATACAACTGTAATGTGTTACAGATGCTAATTTGATTATTTTTACATGTATTTCTGATAGGAACTGGCAATTATTTGATGAATTTGCCCTACTCACACAGTTTTACATGTATTACTAATAGAATCCAGTGAATATTCTATGGATTAATGAGCTTTTCCAAGTTTTCAGTTAGGTATACTGTATAGCCACAGGACTACAATGAAAATTTGTGAAATTCCCTGGCTAAATGCATCAAAATGTCAAGAGAGAAATTAGGTAGATGTACCAGGACTAAATCATTCAATAACATGATGTATGATGATCCAGATTGAGTAGCCCAAAGATTAAGGGATAAAACAAACAAAAGGCAGATGGATCCCATACCAGATGAAGAAGTGCAACCCAATGAAAGTGACAGTCAGGATGGAGACACTAATGACCCTCAACCAGCTGAATCACAAGGTGAACGTGATAATCAAACACTAGAAGTACCACCCCTGTGCACCATAGGACTCCACCCAGAACCAGTGCACCCGCACAACCTACAAAGGCAGCAGGTGATCTGGAGGAAAATCCCGAGGTCACAGATGAAGATCTGCTAAGCACAGAATGACCACTAAATCCCAGGTACTTACAAGACAATAGGCAACCATCCGTAACTCCACCCAGGAGCAAGGACGGACACGAGTCAGAAAATGAAAGTAATAAGGATGAAGACATTTTTATGCCTAACACTGGTGTTACATCCAGAACTGTACCAAATTTCTATGTTCCAACTGGATGGACAATGAGGTTAAGCCAAATAAACAATCTGGACGCAATTGTGCTAGATACCACTGATAGGGTAGCTCATAAATTGCAGCTAAGTTACTTGAAGAAGGCATATAACACAGAGTGGTTTGCAATCAACAAGTTATCAGGACACATTTACACTCTGTATGGCAATGAACCTGAAGCCACTGGTATACAGTGCTCTGTCAAACCAATCCACTACCCAGGTCTTAAACCCATACTGGAAGAAGACTACAGGAGAAGAGAAGAATATCAAGAATACATCTCCAGGCAGCCAAAGCCTGACTTCAGATCAACCCTACTCAGATCTTGTCCACTAAAAACCAAAATGTATGTTCACAACAGAGAGACATCAGAACAGGATGAACTGCAACAGCTTTTTACAGAGAGAGCACATAACCTAATAGGTTTCTGCAAAATACTACTGTACATGCATGAAAATAAGGACAAATATCAAAAGTACTCTAGTTATGAAGAAGAGAGGATAAACTCAGCATTTGATGTAGTTGAACAGAAGTTAAATGCAATCGACAAAGTACTAAAGAAGGAACAGAAAGTGAGACATAACAAAGGCTTACCATCATTAGTTGTACCAACGTATTTTCCAAATGAGAGACTTTTCAAAGAACGCAACACCGAGTTCATGACAACCATGATCATGAGTGAGTTAGAGAACTGTGTCAAGAAGTTGGACAACCCAGCTTTGTACTCAGCACAGCAGTACAACCAGCCATTTGACCCCACCAGTAGCATCAGAGAAACCCTTACGTTTTCCCAAGCTGAAGTGTTCTTAGATGCATCAGTGCAAAAGAAGCTGCATCCTTCCCAACACTGGCACAACAGCCCACACAAGTCCATGTATCACAACAGTCTAGGACACCATCACCATTACTCAGCAAGTTAGGCAGTAACACGCCACCAGCTCCAAGAGTGCAAACACCAGTTAGATCAAGACTGACCCAAGTGTCCCTGAGATGGCAGAATAATGGTGTACAACAAATGAATGAAGCATTACAATCAACAAACGTGACCCCAGCATGCTTCAAGAACTAAGAAGCCAAGTGCAAACAGTTGACAGTTCCAGAGGCCCAATAATCTGCAGAAACTGTGGAGAAGGACACTTCAAGTGACAGTGCAAGAAACAAGTGTACTGTACCAGGTGCCACAAAAAAGGCCACATTGAATCAATCTGTTATGCCAAAATAGAGGAACCAGTAAGGAACAGTGTGCAAGGAGGACAATCCTCTGTTAACTGCAGAGAATCTGACAAAAACTCATCAACCTCCCACAACGCAGTACCAAACTTCAGTGCATATGGATGTCAAGGCAAATTCAGTGGCAATTTGAGAAATTTGATGCCCCACCAAGCACAGCAAACAACAAGTGTAAACTCAGGAGGATTTTTCCACAATCCCCTCAGACCTAGTAACTCTTTAATTGTAAACAGCCCAGTGGACAATCAAGGATCCACTTCAACTGCACCAGCATTCACCCACACAGCCAACAGCCAGGTACAACAGTTTGAGTACCAGGCACACCAGCCAAATACATGTGGTGTGATACCACCAGACTTCAGTCAACCACCACCTGTTCAGAGGTTCACAAATCCACCACCAGGGTTCATATCAAACCCCACAGGATTTGTACCCTCACCAAGTAGAACTGATGCCACAGGACACTCCCTTAAGACAATAATTGGAAGTTTTGGTGAATCACAGAAAGAGATTGTCATGGGAGCTATCGAAGCATTTAAAGCATCCACAACTGGAAATGGAAGAGTTGTAGAAGCCCTGACTAAAGCTACAGAAAGCAGAGGCTACAACAAAGTCTTCACAACCATACCAATTTATGATAGAGAGGATGAAACCAAGTGTGACAATTGGATAGATCGCATCTGCACAGTTTGCAATCAGAGTGGAAGGTCATTCAAGGCTGAACTACTTAACAAATCAGGCCCCACCATTCGAAGTTTTATACAACAGCTAGGGGAAGGTTTGAGTGACAACATGCTAAAATACCAAATCGTCAAGGAGTTCTCAGACATCCCAACAAGCATCCACGCTTCAAGATGTCTTAAAGATCTACAACAGAAACCAGGTGAAAAGGTCATACATTTTAACATGAACTATGCCAGAATACACAAAAAGGCAACAGGCATGACTGAAAGCCAACAGACTCAAGACTTCATTATTTCTTCCTATGTTTGGTCACTCCACTATGACATTGGGAAGAGACTGATGTATACTATTAATAAGAACAAAAACAGTGATGAACCTCATGTTTACACACTAAAAGATGCCATGAAGAAAGCACTCGAAGTAGAGTCAGGTAACAATCTACATCGGGAAAATGGTGAAAATTCACAAGTTCTGGAGGTTAACTATGGTGAAGAGGTAGAAGTTCATGAAGCCTCAACTCAACAGCCCCAGTACACCAATAATCGTGGAAACTCCAGAGGAAACTACCACAACAATGGTAACCAAGGAGGTGGTAGAGGCAACTAAAACCATAATGGAAACTGCAACAATTACAATGGCTATAACAACAGCCACAAAGGAGGTAACTTCCATGGAGGCAGAGGAAATTACAACAATCATGGTAACAGAGGAGGGTACAACAACAGTACCAGATACCAA
>JBCAUI010509950.1:0-12641 GCA_038406195.1 Haplosyllis anthogorgicola | reverse complement strand
ACATGTATAATGTTTTGCAGAAATAAAGTACAATCTTTTCTCAGTTTAAAGCAAACCTATTGCTTTTATTATTATTTTATAAGAAGCTAAATCTACCGCAAACGCGAGTACCACAAGATAATACACTTATTAGCAGGTATAGTTTATTAAAAAAACTACTGAAATAACGGCTGAAATAAGTAGCAACAATTAAACTAAAACACTATAAAGTTAGTGTAACAGTTTTGGATGAGTATCTTAAAAATAAATTAAACGCAATTTGATTGTTTGATCCCTTAAAAAGTAATATGGTTCGTAATCAAACTAGCCGAAAGCTTCTGGGCATTAACGTGTAATGCAATTTCATGTTATTTAAACCTTTTTAAGAGTGCCATATGCTGATGGAGGGGTGTTCTTTGGACAACACTACAGTGCTGTTAGTCCCATTCTACTGAAAGCAACTTTAGACATGCAGGCTTTGGGACAAGAGGGTTTCGAAGCTAAAGCTGTGTTTACCATCACCTTCCATAGGCTCTCACCGGTTGCACTTAATGGACTGGGCTTCGTGAGTGCATTTTCATAAACATGGCTTTACTGTGGTTTCTTTTAGAGTACTGGAACACTTTGGCAACTATTTGTATTAGAAGTAACCTATTTATTTTTGCACCACACCATCTTTTTACCTAACCTATTATGTGTCAAAAAAATTAAGAATAATATGACTTCTTAAAGGAGCAAACTTGAAGGATGTTGTGTTGCATAAGGTCACACTCCAACAGGCTCTATAAAAATGATTTTACTGTTAGTTTTACATCTTATTAAATGGTTGTTGTTAACATTTGACATTTGCAGAACACATACCAGATTGTTGTGGTAACATCCTTCCTTAAAACTTTTGTGATGTATCGTTTTGATGAGGAGTCTTCTGCTTTGGATGATGCCTTTTTTCCAAACACAAATGGCCCTGACCTTCAAATGGGCGTGTTCTTTGATGATGCCGTTTATTATGACGTTACAGATTATTATGGCAACGATGACAAAGCTGAATATATATTCAATCAAGCAAATAGTGCCCACCGTGAGTATGATGTTGAATATTTCGAAAGGAGAAGGATGTCTTTACCAATAGATCCTATTCACTTTTGTGGCCGGTATGTAGAACACGAGAGCTGGGCCACAAACACTAGGCACTGACACGAGTCTGAATAAATCCACTTCTTCTTAGTATTAAATGCAACAAATGTTATTTCCTTTTTGCGCATACATTTATAAATAAAGTCTCTCCTGACTGATTGTGTTCGAATGAATTGAAAAATTCCCTTAAATCAATTGGTTTACATAAATTGATTACTCTTCAACTTAGCATAATTTTCCATCGTGACTCAAACATGTGATTTTATGTTGCAGCTCATGTTTGGCTCTTCGACCTTATCAACCCAGCTAAGCCTGCGACTTTGTCCCCATGTCAGGAATGGATACTGCAAAACAGTACTGAACCCTTTGAATTTGAAGAATGCCGGTTTGACATTTGCCCACCATCTGAGATTTTTGCGTTCGCATCTGGGTGGCGATGCTTGGATGACGATCCTAAGTTTGATCCCGCGTCCACGGCCCAGATATTTCCCGATTTCATATTGTTCTTTTGTTTGTCACTGGGAGAGAAGTTGGTTTGAGAGAAAATTGGAAGTTACACCCCTTCCCGAAATTCTGGACATGTTTCTGTAATTAATCCAGATTCATGTTGAACGGGATTTTGTAAACTTAATATTCTTCTTTAACTTAAAATAAAATGGGAAAGAAAGCAAATTAAAATTGTGGAATGTACTGTCGTTAGTGTCGTTAGTAGAATCGTTACCTCTTATGGTCCCCAAACCTAAAATTTCCAATTTACCTAATCAGGCTAAATTATGGCCCCCAACCTTAAATTTCCAATTTACCTAATTAGGCAAACTTGCCATATTTGCAAATTAGCTTTATTTGCCTTAATTCTGTACATTCAACCCTATATGCTTTACGTTGGAGACCCAATCACATTTGACTTTTTGATTTACACAGAACTTGCTACGAACTGTGGAACTGGATATGGCATGGAGGCCATATGGCTAGATCCGTAAGTACATCCGTGTTAAGTTACATGTGACATGAAATAAGCTGGTCATCTTTTTTTTAAAGTTTTATGACATGCAGCCTTTGTGTCCCTTGTCTGGGATCAGCGCAGAGCATTTTTGGAGCCATAGGATGCGGATGACCTATCCATCAGGATCTAAAACAATGAACCTTGTCGAACGATCTTTTTGTTGGCCAACCTTAAACTTCATTTTCCCGTATTCCCTCTAATTATGGCACCGGGTGCCAAGACCAATTCTTGAGGGGGTGCCTCAATTAAAAATTCCAAAATAGCAATTTTAATTTGTGCAAACATATAATTTTGTGCATTTTACAACTGATAAAATCTAATGCAATGAAGGCTAGGACCTAAAATGTCTTTCCCTCAGTGAAAATGACACTTGATCAGATGAAAACCTTTACTTTTGCATTGCTGCAAAGAAAATAGTAATTATTTTTGCTTTTGAAAAAGAGGGGGTGGCATAATTAGCGAAGGTGCCATAATTAGAGGGAATACGGTATACATATACTGTAAGATATAGTCTACAGAGACACACAACACATCTCGCATGTATTAGGAAAAATTCTAGAATAATATGTATATTTTCCAGGTTTGTTGCTACACGAAGTCCCCTCTGACATGTGGTGGTGCCAGCAATTCTTTCCTTGTTAGTAATCAGGAAAAATTCTGGACCTATCTGGGTCTCTGATCACTAGTTTTGATTTGGCTGGTGTAACGCAGTTCTTCCACATAGCTCCTGTTACCTACACATTCACCTGGACCTACAATGGAGTCTCCAATACGTATTCTTACACCTATAACGGGTATTGAGTTCATAAAGATAATTTTATTAGTTCTCGAACGTTAACTTGGCCTGAAGTTACCTCTAGCATTATTAGAATAGACGTTAATTGAACTAATTGTCTGTTGAATAACATGACCATTGACAGATCCAGGGGGCGCTGGAGGCGCACGCCCCACCCCTAAGGCCGGATTTTTTTTTCATTTTCATGCAGTTTTTGCCAATTTCCCCCCATTTTTAGGGGTTTTTCAAAAAATTTTGGGTTGGCGCCCCCCCCCCGCGCGAAATCCTGGTTCCGGGCCTGACGACGCCAGGTAAATGTTATCACATTCGACAGACAATAGGCATGAGTTTACATTTGCAAACTTGTTGATTAAATCAATCAATCAATTTAAAATACGGCAGTATTGATTGGTGTATGTGCTTGCAGTTGGGTGACCTCGGACCCTCGCGGTTGGGAAATCTGCTGTAACAACGGTACCGGAGCAGACTGTCGCCTGTATTACAGCTACCGACGAATTGCTCAGTCATTTTGCTTTGTTCCAAAGCTTTTAGGTAATTTTAATCATGATCTTTTTAAACTCGTCTGCGATTAAGGAAAAACAGTACATAACGCTGCCTAGCAATACATTTTCTCAACGATTAAATTTACAGCTTACATGAGAGGAGATCCTCACTTAAATACACTGGATGGTCTACTATATACCTTCAACGGTCATGGCGAATACTGGCTGATAAAAACATCAGATGACTCGGTCGGTTATCATTACTATCATTACTACTAAATTCAGAGGTGAGGCTGATAGTGATATTGATCTCGTGGTGTGGCTTGATTGGAACTTTTTTTGGAGCACACATGGGGACTGGGCGGAGACCGGGTACCAGGCTAGTTTCTTTGACAAACCATGGTTGGAGAGTTATTAAGATTCATCACATTTATTTCTATGCCTCTGCTGAACTGAACTATTTTACCAACAAAATTGTTAACACAAATAAAATATTTCGAATGTGTTTTAACCTGTCATCCTTAAAATGGATTCGTCATGTTCATGTGTGTAAAGCAGAAAAATAATATACAGTGCACGCCATTTAACTGGAACCTCAAGGGAAATTTTAAAAGAGTTACGCAGAGGTTTGACTAACAGAGTCAAAATTGAATAGAAAATGTACTAAAACGATATTTGCAAAAAGTTCGGGTAAGACCAAAAAAGCGAGTTACCCGTGTTCGGGTGAACCAGGTGAACAGTACTTACACGGTGTTCGAACTGATTTTCCATAAACAGCATACTGTCAACTATGACAAATCCAGGGACAATGGTAGAAAAACCAAATTCTCTTTATTAACTGTGTAATACCCTAGGATTTTTGAAAATAAAAAACAGTAGTTCAGCAGTAAATCAAAATGGCTTCCCTTTGTTTACATAGAAAGTTTGCAGCAAATACTTTATAAAGCAATTATACTTAAAGTTCAAAGAATAATAAAACATCTAATATGTAGCAATAAAGTATTAATCATTAGGCATCATTTCAACTATTAATTTAAACTTAATTACTAAGATTTGTCAACTTGACTGTTGAGATATTTTCCCCGGATTTGTTATAGTTGACAGTATAACGTTTACAGCAGTCTCAGTTCGACCACCGTGACTTAGCATTGTTAACTTAACAAGTCTTTCAACGCTTTTAGGCTAGAACATGTCGTGTGATGACGGAGGTCGATGGTGAGATGGTTCTAGGGAATGCCACAAAATTCTGCGCAATAGCCATAAACCTGAAAGGATCAGACTCGATTCAACTCGAACTTGACAGAGAAGCCGGTAAATATCACTCACCTGTAATTAATAACTTGTTTACGCACTGACGGATCCAAGATTTCTCGTACGGGGGGCGCAAACTGCAAACCTTGGGGCGTCCCCTACTTTTACCCATTTTGTACCTAAAAATCGCCAAAACTGCATGAAATTATGAAAATTTGGGCTGTACGTGGAGAGGGGGCGTACGCCTCTAGCGTCTCCCCTTGGATCCGCCAATGTTACGTTAGTGCACAACTCACCCAATTTTTTTTCATTTTTACCGAAACAACCAATTTGTAAACATCAATAGAAGTTGTATATATCATCTCAATTTTTATGTTCAGAGAATGCCACAATGCAGCTAGTGGTCAATGGAGGACCGGTCGACCTGGTGGCAAATGTTAATTCAACTGTCAGCTTCAATAGGACATCCGTGAATATCATGTCTGAGCAACAAGTAACTGTTGCACTGGATGGAGGTACGTGGTATTAGTAAAAAAATAGTTAATTTATTAAATGTACTGTGACACAAAATGTAACTGATTTGACAAAAATTGGGTACAACAAGTGCATAATTGTGAAATCTGTTGTATTTAGTGAAATGACGAAGAAATAAATTTGGTCTTTTTAGCATAGTAGTGTGTATATTAGTATTGGTGGTTGTATTCTCTAAAATATTGTTCACAATTTCTTGTAACATGCTTATTTTAGACTGGACCATTGACGTGCAGGTGTCGCGTGGACTGATGATATTTGTTGTCTCAGTTCCACAAGATGTAGCAAGCGAAGTAAGAGGTCTTCTAGGAAAACCAAACGGTGATCCAGATGATGACTTAGAAGCAAGTGACACAATTGATCTCAGCCCAAATGCAACCACGGAGGAAATATTTGACAACTTTGGAGAAACATGTAAGTTTAAGGATAGATCTTATTGGTATTGTTATAACAGGCTAAGCTTTACATTATCACATTACAAGATGTTATCATAAATTAAAAAAAGAAGGAATTTTAACTTGCCAACTCTAAAGGCGGATACATTAAATAATGTTATGTAAACAACAGATAAATATTATACCATAGAAGATAATATCCCAAAGCTTCTTCATTGTGAAACCTCAATTCAAAATGAATTAAATACTCCCATATCCCAGCGAGTCAGCATTTAGATTTCTGACTTCTCGGGACCGGCACTTCAATGTCAAGGTCCAATGATATGCATTGGTTTAAGCTTGTACTCAGGGCATTTTATTGGGTGTTTCAGCACTTCTGTGAATTGTTTCAAAATTGCTTAATCGGGTAAAAAGAGTCAGAACCGTTTCAATTTCAACCCTTACAAACACAAAGAATATGTCATGTAATTCCAGGGAGAACAACCGCCGCCACGTCCTATGTCACGTACTTTGGAGGGAAAATCTGGGTGGACTTTAATGATCCACAGTTTCGTCCAGATTTCAACGAAAATGTAACTATATCTTCTGAAGTAATCGCAGCATGTAACGGTATGTGTTTTAGTTTCAAATATAAAAATTCGGACATAAATTTTTTCTTCTTGGTCAGTGGAAATTGTTCATTTCATTTTCCCGAAAAAAAAACCAAGGAAAGGAAGAGAGTGTACTTATAGATTCGTGAATTAATATTGAGTCGAGTCACTAGCAAAATGAGACTAGAGGAAATGCTATCGTAGAGTTCACGGGATTTTTCCATTTCAGCACTTTTATTCATTGCAATAAGGTAGATCTGTGTTTTCAGGTGACGCACTCTGTGAATATGACGCCCAACAGACAGGCAATACTGATATTGGGGTGGAGACACATACTGCAAACATGCACTTTTATGACAATAGTGTTATTCTCCGTAAGTGTTACAAACATTACTGCATCAAATAACCAGAATGTGAATTTATCCACATACATCAACAGAGAATGATAAACTAGTACTACCACTTTGGATATTTGGACAAGTAATTCTGTAATGCCACGATAATAAAATTGATTTAATCTGGACACAATAGAGTTCAACGCTGTGCTTTTGTCCGCATTTATTACACGACATGCAATTCCCTTGTCTTGATATTTTGAGATTTAATTAATACAAGAAGATACATATAGGATCCGTGGCTTCCACGTTTGATTCCTTTTAAACGTATTAATAATTTATATTACAGATCTTAGTGCACCAACTTTGACTGTCGCAAATGGAACAACAGCAACAGTGGAAACTGGTCAGTCACTGACTATCGAGGTAGAAGTGTCGGACGGTGATGTGGGTGATGTTGTTACCGTAAGGGCTGCAAACGGTTTCAACACAGGATGTTTAACAATCGTCGGATTGTCTGTCACGGTTGATACCAGTGATCTGGAGAACTGCGATGTTGCGTAAGATATGTTTGTTACAAATTTGATTGTTTAACAATAGAATTTCACTCTGTGTTTATGGGTGTGATAATTCTTTGTTCTAAGAAGAGCCTAAATAAAAGATTTTTTCTGATCTACGAATGTTTTTCAAACATGGGGATCGTGACAGTAAACTAATAATAGCGATCATGTTTTTTTAAAGTGTTGGTCCATGCTTTCCAAACCATTTGTAGATTCCGTGAAATGTCATTTCTCTAAATACCCTGAAATGTAGATTCCTTTTCCTTCTGTAGGGTTTAATATGGTTCTGAAAGAATACTGGCATATTTTGGGAAAATCCTTTTAAATTCTCTACATGTATCACATTCACAAATACGGTTGCAATGCATCCTCCTGATTTCAGTCTGATAGCGGTTGATTCTGATAACATCACGTCAGAAGTTATTTGTGTCACTATTGTGGAATGTTCTGCTTGTGTCAACGGAAGATGTAATCCTGCCACAGCCCAACTTCTCCCTGGATCAGCCAACTTATATTACAAGAATGCCAGTTGTACGTGTGATCGTGGATGGAAAGGTAACGAATAGATTTGTTTTGAAGTTCGTTTTTGTTTTGATGTTTAATCAACATCTGCCTTATTGTCTTCTTATGACGATGCATATTTCATCTAGCAATGCAAAAGTCCGATTGTTTTATTATTTCTCTTTAGTGTAACAAAATTAAACTGAAAAATTTAATTTAAAGAATTCAGTGCAAAATTGAGGGCTAATATGGTTCTGCTCAGGTTCATTATGAGTGTCGAAGTCAAGCAAAATCAGTCAGTAATTTAATCTGGATATGGGCAAACCTCCGTGTTTAGTGCTTTTCGTTTAGGCTAATTTGATACGACTACCACACAGCAGGAAAGGTTCAATAACAAGTTATTATCGTTATTTTAAAACAACTCCTGAAATGGATTTCATTTTGCGTCAATGGAATTCCATGCTGTGTCTTTGTCTCAGACAAAAGCGCCCATTGTTCTCAAAATGAAGAGCCTTAAATAGACATTTCGTCCTCTGTAATTGGGGAAAAACTTGTATGTAAAACTGTATCGTTAGATGGGCGATGCACTGTCGTTATAGCTAATTTGTAAAAAAAATTCTCATTGGCTAACCTAAAAAGACTGGACAATGAGTCCCTAAGGTTTTTATTTTGTCCAACAGGCATGGCATGTGACGAGAACATAGATGGATGTGAAGCGGAACCATGTGGAAACCGAACATGCGTGGACCTGACTCCGGAGGAGCAACAAGCGGTGAACGGCAGTCAAGGCTACCGATGCGAGTGTCTGCCTGAGGAAATAGAGGTCAGTGGTCTTTGCCTCGGTAAGAAACAAATACCCCCTTCTGAAGTTTATACAAATATTGAAAAGCGTTAAAGATTAGAATTCCTGGGAGGGAATCGTTAGATCAAATAAAGTCTCTTTCTCTTATCAGAATTTCTAAATAAAATGTCTCCACTTTGTTTTGTAGCCTGTAACGAGTCCGCAGAATCCTGCTCTCCGTCTTCCTCGGAAAGTGAATCGCGTAAGTAATTGTATCAAAACCAAAATAATTATTTTGTTATAGACTATTTAAGTGAATTATTTGTTAGTTCAGACCATAAGCGCACACTACACAATATGCAGTAGCTATTATTCCCGAGTCTCGTGCTTTGATTGCCCGTGAAAAGGAAGGATTGTTTTTGAAAGAATAAACTGTGATCTAAGACTTAAAGACTCACTTTATTATGTTCACCTTCAATTCCATATTGATAACACAATTTATTTTCTGTTTACCAGTTTCACCCAGCGACATGTCACCATCTGAGTCCGGTAAGTTCTATTTAATCTCCTTAATCTCAAAGTCTTGATGTCCACAAATGTATAATTTCAACGATCGCCTGCTGTGCACAATTTTGGTAACAGAGTTGGAAAAACGTGTTTGGTAATTCATTAGTTATAGATTATTTTTCAATTGCAAGAAAATTCCATCACGCACTACCTAATTCCATTTCACTATTCACTATTTAAATTGTTATGGCTTTAATTTTTGCAATTTTTATTCCGTGTTTTTACTTGTCTTTTAATTTACTGCAGACATTGATTTAAAGGCTTTGATTGCAGGTTACTTTAATATATTTCACATTTAACATTTAGTATCTGATATTGAATCAACAAGCGACTCTCCACCTTCGGAGTCAGGTATAGTTTTCTCTCACGACTTATTATTAATATTATTATTTTTAATTTTAGCCTTTATTGCTTCCACAGCATTCAATTTACAGTATTTAGTATTTGTTAAATTAGAATTTATCCCAAAGCAAATATCACTGGAGTGATTCTAGATTTTTACAAGAGATATAAAACTTAGTTTTCGAATGTAGAAGTAAATTCTAATTCTAATTCTGCGATTGATAGCAGCAGGAATCTATCTAGTTCAACTTCTACACGTACTATGAAATTTCAGCCCAGTGTTCAACAAAACTTGAAAAGATATATTTCTTTACGATATTAGGTGACCATAGCTATGAAAAATAAATTTCCTTTAATGTTTATTTCAAGTGCATCAGTTGTTTACTTTATGCCATTTTTACTTTAATTTAGTTGCGAGTACTGAAATACCGGACTCAACAGGTAAGAAATTTTTTGATAAAATATACGAAATGTTAAAACGTGTACTACATCTCCATTTACGAATATATATTATCTTTTGTTCGTATCATGAAGAAAATCCATTCTCTAAGCCATATGGATTACATTGCAAACATTCAACAAATGCTACTGCCAACCATTATTGTGATGAACACACGCCATAATATAACTATCCTTTTCCACTTTGGATCAATGATTTGCCTATACAAAATGATGTAGCTCAAGAAAACATTAATTTCACAACATTTAGGAACAAAAGAGTTCCATTCTACACACCGTGAATTTCCATTCCCAAACTATTAGACTATTAAAATCAGTTGAATT
Organism: Haplosyllis anthogorgicola; assembly: GCA_038406195.1. Taxonomy (NCBI): domain Eukaryota; kingdom Metazoa; phylum Annelida; class Polychaeta; order Phyllodocida; family Syllidae; genus Haplosyllis; species Haplosyllis anthogorgicola. The sequence continues at coordinate 2,611 of JBCAUI010509950.1, read as the reverse complement.
TTCCTCCTCTACATTATTTAAACTGCATGATAGAAATACCTCTTGAATAACAGAGAGTTGCTCTGTGAAACAGAAATGGGAAAGATGACTAATTTTGGTGATTAGAATATCATGTTATGTTTTCATGTACGTCAAAAACTCAATGGGAAATTTTTTGTTCTCAAACGTTTCCAAATTCACAAATATTCTTGACCTAAAAGAAACCTATGTATGAATGATATTTGTCTGCAGGAGGCATTAGTCCTTCCTCCACTGGAGCTGATACCGGCACTTCTGGGGCAGATGCATTGGCGACGCAGACAGGAGGCATGCTAACAGATAGTGGAGCTGTGCAACCCACGGACAGTGGAGCTGTACAACCTACTACAGCTTCAGACCAACCACCAAGTAGTGATTCCGTAACCGAGGAAATGACACCCGATGTAACAACCGAAGCTCCAAGTGAGCCTCTCTTGTGTAAAACACAAATATACAAATGCATACATATATTTGACTACATATCTCAATAAATACTAAAGTGGCTATGATACTGAATAAGTAGGTTACTAAATTAACTTTAGTTGTTTTGTTGGGAATTGCATTCACACGGCCACACAGTTAATTTTGTTTAAGTTTCCAAAATTGTTAAAATCAATGAGTGCATTGCAATGATTTGTTGCAAGCTGGGAGCCCCTGAATTAATTCTTTAGTGAATTAAAAGTAATTTTTTAGCTTGTCACTTGAACTTTTTTTCTATTTACACATTGCACTGAGTATCATGTAGGAATGCCTCACTAGAAACAAACAGAAACATATATCTGATAACATAAGTCTCACAAGGCTGTAAAAATTAACATGAAATTTCTCAAAACAGAAAATAGTTACTGTAAAAAGACTAGAACGATAGTTCTTGGATTTCGTATATAGTTTATTAACTCTGATACAAAATTACATGCAGTCTCGTCAAAGGTGCAAGTTTAACTGAATAATTAAAGATGGCTACTAATGATGCTAACGCTGTAAAAAGACTAGAACGATAGTTCTGAGACTTCGGATATAATTCTTGATAACTCTTACATGAAATATGTGTTGTCTCATCAAAGGTACAAGTTGAACTAATTAAAGATGGCTACTAATGATGCTAACGCATAATTCTAATTAACCAATAGGATAGTCTCTAGATTGTCACGTGACGTGCAGGCACTTCTGCAGGCGGGAATGCCTGTGCTGCCTCTGGTGAAACTCTGCCTGCAGTCTACGCACTCTGGCGGATCATAGTGATCCTTTAACAGTAACTGCCTTTCAATTACAAACCTCGCATTTGCCAGCTGTGTAGCATGTTTCTCCCATGTTTCCTTTAACATTTCGCCCATAGGATCTATAAGCTTGACGCCATTGTCTCCCTCTGGATTGTGTGATGCTGTAATCATGACACCAATGCCCTTTCCTATAAAAATTTAAGTTAAAATTACAATGGGCAGTCGATATTTGTCTGCCGCACCTGCTTAACAATTTGTACTTAAACCAATAAACCACTCGATACATGTATAATCTTTTTTTATTTAAAAATACATTTTACCGTTTTTCTCTTTTGATCTCAGTGTCGCCAGTACGCCCATTCTGAACATCACATGATCCAAGTATTCTCCCCTGTAAATACATATAAATAGTTGAATAATATGGTTCATTTCTTTATTTTTTCTAGCTCTTAACCCATCTGTAACAGGTCTTGTAATCTTGACGGTATATCATTAGTCGAGTACGATCCCAGCTATCAGCTCCGCCTACAGCCTCAGTATTAAAGATTTGGACATTCATTTTTTGATTTGCCATTTATGTGCAAAATCAAGGAGTTCTTGGGTTGTCCTATTCTGCTGACATTACTACAACAGTGTCACCCACTATGATCAGTAGGGGATCACCCTCAAATATAATAAATTTCATTAGACGAAATGAAATTCATTATACGTAATGAATTTCATTATATATAATGAATTTTTGTTTACATCTGATATGACCTTGTTTTGATTGGGCTATTCAGAAGGTGTGATTCCATGGTGTGATTGACCTTAAATTGTAAACATTCAATTTTAAACATCCCATCAAGAAAGGATCACAGCATGGAATCACACCTTCTGAATAGCCCAATCAAAACAAAGTCATGTCAACATTGAACATTTTAAAGGAATAAAAAGTGCCCAGTAACAAATACTCATTGAAAACAGACATTAACTAGATGCTGTACAATAGATACATACTTTATAGAAATTATTCAGTGATTCAAAGACATTTTAAATTCTTTTTTCTTTATGCAATTCATTACGTTGTACCAGGCTCAGTTACGCGCGGCTCAACTATGCGTGGCGCATAACCCAGCCATGGCTCAACTATGCAGCACGTAACCCAACCATGGCTCAACTATGTGGCATGTAACCCAGCCATGGCCCAATCATGCTCCTCAGATAACAATCTGGGTGAATAGTTGAAATTTGCATAGACAGTCGTTGAAAGTTATTTTTCGCATACTTTGTGTTGGCATCACCTTATGTTTCTCAAAAATGAATAAATATGGTTTGCAAATGTCATGTAGTAATAATTCTAGATAAATGAACATAAAAAATAAAAATGTAAA
>JBCAUI010509939.1:0-12641 GCA_038406195.1 Haplosyllis anthogorgicola | reverse complement strand
TGAAGACTTCATCCATCATTTTTAGTTCCATGGAATAGATGTAAACAGAAAAACAATGAAACAGGTTATACAATCTCAGTTTTCCATTTTGTGTCATTTAGACGTTATGTAAAAAACGGGAAAACGATGAAACGGATGATCGAATCCCCGTTTTTCTGTTTTCAGTTCAGAAAATAAACTTGAAAACGTTTTGGCCACTTCATACACGCACCATGTACACCTACAGTAGTATGTTACAATATCTTTGAATAAGTGCCCAAGTACATTGGATAGACATCAGTAAAAATGTAAACTGATATTGAATGTCTTGTAAAGTTCACTCATGTATTTTCAGGATGATCTGCATCTTCAGATATTCTCATATCTTTCTGCTAGGGATTTATGTAGAATTTCAACTGTATGTAAGAGATGGGAAAGACTCAGCTCGGACAATGTACTGTGGCAGAAAAAATTAGACCTGGATATGTATACCTGGCATGTGATAAGTCACACTACTAATCCACACATGTATCGAGAGTGTCAGTCAGATTATACCAGTAAAGAAATGTAAGTTTCAAACATAAATACAGCCGCCTTCTTTCTCACCATAAATGTATGTGTAAATCTTGTAATGCACGATGTCAGAAACTTTCTACTGACATGTTTTCGATTTGTTTATGTAACTCTTCTCAAAAGTGTTAACTGGAAATGAATTATTAAAAATAGTTTATACTTTCTATATTGCAGTTATCTACGTTGTTCACCAGTAGTCAATCGGATGGTAAGGCAGCAAAATTATGGCTTCCACCAACTATCGACAATCCTACGATCTCTGCTTCCAAAGAGAGTGCCACGAGTGGCAATGTTTGGTCCTGGCTTGGAAATGAGTACGAGTCCTATTGTTCGAAAAATTATTCAAGATAAGACAGGGCTTTTTAAAGCAACCGGAATGTTTCCTGGGAAGTTTGATGGCAAGTATAATTCTGTGTCACAGTTCTCATGTCTGGATTCTTTGAAAACAGTGTATTAACACAAACTGGATATTGTATATAATGTAGTATGATTTTTTACAGTGATGAATATGTATTTTAACAATTCAGGTGTCGGATCAGGCTTTACAATGCGAATGGAAAATGGTGAAAGCTTCAACTTGATGGCTTTGTATACTTCTACACAACATGAGCGAGAGGCTTTGAGACAGCAGCAACAAGAAGAAAGACAGCTACAAGCCAACCGTATGCTACAAGCACAGGCAATAGATATAGAAGAGGGAAATGCAAAAGTTTACGAGCTAAGACCTGCCATCAGGGAACTTGCTCGTACGTTGGATGCTGTTGTATTTGTTGTGGATGCCAGTACCAATATTTCAACAAGTAAGTTAAAATACTCGCTTTAGTTAATCTTTTAATTTCGTCGCTTAGCCAAATGAAAATAATTCTTAACCTAAAATTATTCTACACAAATGAAAGGAAACCAAAGATGGAGTACCTCTTAAAGTAAACTTTGTATTTTTCAGTTACAGCTGGATATGCCGAACTGAAGGCAATGTTGAACGAGTTGTGGTCACAACCAGGTGTACCTGTATTAGTGCTGTCATGTGTTTCTGAATACAACTCACCTCGTATACCCTGCATTAGAATTGTAGAAGAATTACAGTTAGCATCTTTAAATAGGCCTTGGCAGGTAAAAATGTTTTACATACACTCTTGTCACGAGGTTCGGTAAATTGTCAATATGATAATACAGTGTACATTATCGAGTTAAGAAGTGAGCTTTTGAAATTTTAGTGGAAGTACAGTGAATGTGCATTCTTTAAAAATAAATAATATAAAAACAACTGGCAAAACAATTATCACCTGTAATAAAATTACTCAAAATTCAAAGGCTTCAAACTGACCGTACAAAGGTAACTTCGACATAAGAATACGTATCATACCATATTGCACAAATGTATGATATGTACGTTCCTGATATTTTCTGTAATACTTATTCTTTTCCATCCTTCCAGGCATACGACTGTGTAGTGGATTCCCTTGCTGGTGTATCACAGGCGTTCACTTGGTTAGTGCAGCAAGCACAAAGAACGTGATTAAAGGCTTCTAGTGTTGTAACTTGACAAATCTTAAAATAATAGCTATGCGAACCATGAGTTGTAATGCACATTAATTGATGAATGTCAACCGATAAATGTGAAATGAATGCACGTTTAGCGATTTTTCATTTTTAGCAAAACCAATAGGGTATTTGCAATAGAATATGTGATTTCGCTCTCTGCAACAGTAGTCTCTCAGCAATGACAGAAAAGATGACGCCACTAGTGCTCTCTGCAACAGCTGTTGTTGACCTGCGTTGCCTGTGGGTCTAACCATTTACTTGTCACATGTAACCTGCTTAAACAAGCCACTGCTTTGTGCAGCCACCGGTATTTTGGCCAATGTTTTTCTTATAGATAAATCATCAATATCATCACTGTTTTGTGAGACCACCTATCATTTACGGCTAATTTACATTGTAAGTCAGGTTGGACCCTCAAAGCAGGTTCTAATGTAATTTACTGTGTTTGTGACAAAATATTTTTCAACATTCCCACCAATACAACTCATTGTAATTCAAGATGAGTAAAACAAATTTGCGCTTTAATTGCCGAATCTTGTTTCGAGAAAATTTTGCTGTGGCACATGTACATGTTGGACTAGACACTCCATTTGGTACATGTAAATCAAACCGTGAAACAATGCATGCAGTTCAAAAAAGATGACAATTCGGCGATTGTTGATTGAACAAGTGTTTAGATGTTAATGTCTGTATAGTGTACTTTTTATATTTATAGAACATTCAAATATGCTACAATCTGTTATTTTTTGTTATGAAATAAACTGTTTTGTACCCATAACGATGTGTTCTATCCTTGTGACAACAAAGCACACAGACTTGAATGTAAGTTTTCGTCATGGTCAAAAAAACACAAAAAAAAAATTAACGCTTCATGAAAGTTTAAATGATACACATCGCATTATATTAATGCACCAAGAATGAAAACTTTATTTAAACGTAACATTTATTGGATAATGCATAATACACTTAGTGTATTCACTAATCACAGAACGTACAACTTGATATTTTCTTTCGAAGATATTGTTCCTAGATTACAGGTCAAGTACATCATAAATTAAGTTACTACAAAGTGTTTTTGTACAGTTTAAATATACCCAGTATTGTTTTTAATTTCACTAATAACGTCTGAGTTTCTAACAGAATGACACGACAGGATTGCAAAAGAACGGTATATTGAGCAGTATTTGGTTTGCGTTAAAAGTTCCTAAATGTCGTTTATTTACTTTTGATTGAAAAAAGGAGACCTTTAAAACATGTATGCAAAGACTTTAATTTTGACATTTTTCTGTACATTATTAGAAATAAGTTAATTTGCATTGTAACTGTTATAGCTTGTAACATGTTTTATCACAGAACTAGGAACATTGTGATTATGTACAACAAAATACCCATTTTTGTCAACCAAGTTTTGTTTAACCATAGGCTTATTCAATAACACGGGTATGGTTTCGATTCATAAATTAAACAAGTACATCATAATTGTTATATCCAAAATGCATCAATGTGTTTTTTTTAAGTATTTACCATTACAATACCGTTTAGACATCATTATTGAACAAGTGTCTGGCTGTGTATTAAACATTAAAATAACAAGTGCATGTCAACTTTGTTACCGTGCTTTTGTAAAATATAACCTAACTACAGCCTACTTAACTACATGTCTACGAACGTACTAAAATATAAGGGTTTAAATATACATGGCATATCTATAACATTGCTTTTTGGTCAATGTCAATCAATTTGTGGACAATTATCTCAGAAGACTTGATTGTGCATGATTTTTTGTTTAAACTGAATGCAACAAAAATAAATTGGTTAATGTTCAGCAAAACACAACTAACCCGGGGACAGAAATCTTACTGAATGCACATTCTCTTTTTGTCCCAATAATTGGCACTTCATGCTTGTAACAAACTTGTTTTGCCCACAAAAATACAAAGAACAAACTACCAGACATGTACATGGGCCATGCTGCACAAAGAAGGAAGGTGCACTAAGAAGAGTTCATTACATTTGCATAGTTGATTTGCAATGCTGCGGTCGTACAACACAAGAATCGCAGTGTCATGATTACGAAATTGAATTGTGAAGTAAGGTTTGCGTTCTATTGGCTTTTGTAGCAAATGTTAAGATCCATTTACACGGGAAAATCTTGCATTTAAACATTACATCTGCAATTAAAAATTGAGCAACTACGGATGTCACTGCAAACAAAGAAGTCAAGATCTGCACGCACATAAAACTACCAACTATCTTATAATCTATTACGTTTTTATACTAGAATACAATACTGGAAGACTTTGGAAGTACTCTAAAATAAGGTAATAATATGACGTCACCCGAAAAATCATATACAAACCTTGACCTTAATGTTTGAACCATGACATCTTAAGTACAGATACAAACGACATAATGATAAGGTTTTCTTTACAAATATGGTGAAACTAGACCGTTCACATTGCTTTCAGATTTTCTTGCATTTTATCAAGTCATAATTATGTCAAGTAACAATAATTATAGCTGCATAATCACAATCTTGTGTCCAACATTTGCCTCATTGAACTCATGACACAGTATTTATAAACTTCATGCGATCCATCACATCAACATTGTGATTAAAGTGAACAATTTACAGGCAGGTTTAAAAAGAACGAATGTATGGAAACTTGTACACATAAAAATGCTAAAATTTGTAAGCAAAACTTATGTTCTGGCATATTTTTCAACAATACAGTTGTTAACTTTATTTTACGATACCATTAAGTATTCGAAAACAAATTCTTACCAAGGAAATGTAAAGTATATTAAATTTGGCAGGATATTACAGGATGGATATAATAGCTTGTTGGAAAGATACATTACATTTTCGGAAGGAATAGCATTTTGTGCAAGTAAGCTTGCGTGGACTACAGATAGGTTTGCATGGACTTTTATTTCCAGAAAAGGAAGCTTAGATCTATGTACTTCCCCAGTGAAACGGGAAACTGGCCATTTCAAATATCGACACACTAAGACCACCTATTCAATTCACGAGCTGTGCCTATGAATATGCAAAAACATTTTGGTACAATTATTTAACTGAATTATTATCAGTGACTCCCTGACTGTTGTATTGCTTTCTTTAGAAGTTCGCTGGCTTCAGCTCTGTGTTGTCTGTCATCTTCACCCTCTCGTCCTCTTGCTGCTGCCTTGTACAGATCACGTGCAGCCACCTTCAGTCCACCAGTTGTATCCTTGTCTGCAAAACAAACGTGGCATCGTATTATTTTGAAGATACGTTTCTTTAGCGAATTTACTCATGGAAACTTACATGTCCTCAACAGAAATGCTATAACTTGTTACACAAATTAAGACTTCGGACTTTGGGTGTAATCGGCAAGGAGGATTCTGTATCACTACATAATTCTCATGCATAGTTATCAGAAGCAGACTTCGAGAAAACTGATCAGCATTAACATAAATATTCATGCAGTTTAGTTGTGCAAGTTTACAGAATTTCCGATTCCTTTTGAACGTACCTTCACTTTCATTTGGCTGTTTTGTTGAGCTTTCTTTGTTATTCGATGTATCACTGGTGGCTATATTCGATTCTGATGTTTGAACAGGTGAGTTAGCAGCTGTGGTGGTCGATCTGTCTTTGCCTAAATTTCACACCAGGCGAAGCACGAAAATAGATTGTGTTAGCAAGATGACAGATCAGCTTTCATAACATGTTGCAAGGAACTTTAGGTTGTTTTTGCTTTAAGCATTGTTGCACTATTGACACGCAAAGCCAAATAACTTGAATACATTTACCCAAAGTTCACTAACAATGGTTATGCTAGATGTGACAGAGAGCCAAGGTGAATATCTACGTATTAATGTGAATATACTACAATGAGTTTAAAGTCAATAACATTAAAACGTGACTCATCATCTACATGCTGAGCGTATTATAAACAGTAAAGTTTGCTTGATATTAAGTCATTAACCTATGGCAGTATGAATACATTTTCCAGAGTCATCTTAAACAAATTTCTGACTAGATTATTTTCAAGACTACCAATGCAGTTCAACGAAAATAAATTTGCTTTCAAATAGTCTGCACATGTACCAAATATAAAGTTGTCGGTTATGTAATAAGTATGTGAGATGAGGAGCTGATCTGCTGGAGACAAATCGGGATGGCCTGCCAGATTACTTGATGGAACGTGGCTTTGAGACCGAATGGCTGAGACATCCTGTGGCCAGGTGACCCCACAAATACACTGTGAGCAGATCCCAGAGAAGGGAGGATCGGCACCTCAAAAGTGGTTATCGAAGATGTCAGGTTCTGTGGTCTTAGAAGAAGGCCACAAATGAGTAATCAGAGGATCAAAACATGTTTAAGTGCAATAAAGATGTCCTCATGCAGTACCTGTTTTACACAGCATACTGCCTTTTACGGCAGCGTACTGGAAACTGAATCCTTAATATCCAACATGCAACTTAAGTCTAACCTAACGCTAAATTTACAAAAGGTGATAAGAGAAGTTATACAATTAAAGGTAAAATCCCAGCAACATATACGTGTATTTGGCACAACCCTTAAATTTGAAAATTACGACAAAAAAGCAGATGTTTCATTCCAAAAAAAGGAAGAAGAAAGTGAAGAAGCAATAGTTGGTTAGTATTAGAAATGAAAGCAAAGTATAGGATTGTACGTGAAAAGAGGAGCTTTTGGTGTGATTTCTTTTCATTGGCGTTTACGAATGAACTCTTTAAGGTCGCTCTCAAACTGATCGGATTCTTTTTCGTCGTTCTGCAACTCTGGGATGATAGCTCTTTTGCCTCTTTCTCCGTCCCCTTCATCATCGGGAAGGTTTTCCTTGAATTCAAGGCCACCATGCTTTGGATTATCGTACGTGTATCTGTCGTCATAGTTTTCGTTATTGTAACTGTTATCATCCTGGTAACTTGAAAAACCATCCCCGGAATAGCTACTTGCATCCTCTTCTGCACTATTATTACCTGCACTGCCCTCATCATCTGTATTACTAAACATACTGTCCAATGTTTCTTCAGTTTCATTTGACGTTTCCTTTGTTTCATCGCCATTTACATATGTGTCTACAGTTGTTTGCTCATCTCTGCTGTTATCATTATCCGGATACTCGTCCCACTGATCTGGGTCTGGCTTCTTTACAATGGCGTCTTTGGCTGGCTCTTGCACGTCTACAATATTAAAGTTCACAACATGCAAGGATATACTTAGGGTACTAACGTTTTAAGGATGCACTACACTTTCAACATGGTTTTGTACAACATGCATTAAATGCAATTTGAAACCATTACCTCAAAACCCTTTCCATAATACGAAATTCTTTTTGGGGTAACTCTTTTAAACGACCACTAACACACATAACAAATTTTCCAGTCACCATTGATGGACAATACAGACATTTACTGTATGTTTCAGTGAACCAACAGGTAAGGTAACACGGAACTAAAGACCTTTGGTGCCAAATCGTCATCAATTTTAAACGGGAGACTTCAGCATTACACCATACTACACAAAGCAAACCTTAACTCTTAGATTACTGAAACACACTGCAAGTCACCATGCTATTCATTGTCAAGCAGGCAATGACGTTCAGAAAACCGTAGCTTCCATGTTAAGACAAAAGCTAATATTTAATTATTTTGACGAACTACAACATGCCAGGTACTAGTCTAACGAATGGATGGTCGTATATTCCACGTCAATTTCATCGAACAATTTCTGCTTAATCTTACCATTTCCACTTGTTGCTTGCTGCGAGATTATCTGATCTCTTAGGTCTGCTAAACTTGAGTTGAAGCTCTGCAAAATTTACATGTCAATACATTAACGTTAAGAATTAATAACCCCTCACATAATGACACTTAACGACCAAATGAATGTAATAATATTTCAAAATACTCGAATAAAAAGACGTTCATTGCTCGTGTAATGTTATATTGAAACAAATTTCAGTGGGTACTTGTTGCCCGGATACTGCTTGATGCTACGCACGTAAATTGTGTGCTAATTACCTTCATAGTTTCAGCACATCTTGTGCAGCACTGATCCAAGTCACCTCTCAATTTGTCTAAATCGGTCGAAGTTACTTCACTTGATGTACCCGTCAAACTATTATGCTAACAACAAAATAAATCCAATTCTGTAATATTTAAAGCCTACGTGGCCACTTTGAGTAAAATTGGAAATGTTTGGTGGCGCCTTGTATGGAACAATAAATTTCTAATAAATTTTACCTGGCTGGAAAGTAATTGCAGACTAGAGGAAATATTTCGAACTTCATTCTGTAATATTTGCAGTTCTTCTTGCGTGACCATATTTTGCCTTAACTGCTCAACCTTAAAATACAAATGTTTATATAAATAGACCTGTCACACATTCCCTACACCAACTGTTATGTTACATTTGTTTTAATGAGACTTTCATGGACATCGAAAAAGATCGTTCTGATGGAACAAAATTGTTGTTTTTCGTTTTTAAATAGCAAATTCTAAAAAGATCATGCTGGTGATTTTTGTCCCTTTTCTTTTTGAGTAAATAATGAATTCCACTTACAGAACTCGAAATAAGCTCTTGAACTTGAATTGCTGTCTCTGCCATCTCGCCTGGCAATGCGGTGGGTAATGACTGCAGCTGTCCTTCCAAGTTCATCACTGATGTATTGAGACGCTGAAGATCACGCTGGAAATTTAATTGGTGAAAATGTTAAAAACAAGTCTTTAATAACAGTATAAATAATAAACACGAAAAGTGTTCTTTAATTACATGCAGCATGTTAACTTTGATATTGGACACGTTATCAAAATATCCAAGAACATATACTACGAAACGCAATGAAGTGAACACACAAACACACCCCACAATTATAAGTCAAAAATCTCTATGAAATCTCAGTTGTACTTACCGCATGTTTGTCAATTTGTTCCTTTACTTCTAAATACTTTCTGTTGGCTGTCATATTCATAGTGTCTATTTTACTACCTAAGCTGTTTAAGTCGTCATTAATCTGAAGAATTGCAGATGGAATGTCTGAGCCTTCGCGTGATGATGCACCATTCTAAAACAGATAAACAAATGAAACGTCTTTAATCAACCCGAATCCTTTCTTTTCCGCGACTCTTTTCTTACTTTAGTTGCTTTTACTTGAATTTAAAACCATTTATTCACACTAACATATAAAATAGTTCTTTCTTAACACTTTTAACAGCTATCTAAATCTTTACCTCTGCCTGTGATGCCTGTAATTCTGCAAGTACTGCTTCCGTATTGGTCTGGAAAGTGTTAAGTTCGTCAATACTTTGCTGTAATGTTGCGATTTTGGAACCAAATTCGGCTGTTTGCTGTAAGAAAGAATGAGAATGTCGTCAACTTTACATGTAATATTTCGGAAAATACTTTTTCCTCCCTACAATTTGTGTCTCAACGAGACGTACATTTAACAAATCTTACCAAGTAAACTATGTACAATGGCGATTTCTGGATTGCTCAAAAATGGAAAATACTTGTCTACCTGTGACAATTGATCCACACGACTAGGTAATTCTTCTAGCTGAGGTGCTGCATCTAAACTTTTTGAAAGTGCTTTTGTAGTTTGGTCCAATACTTTTAACTGAAAGAAAAAAATATATTTCTGGCGAATGAATCAACTTGCTTGTGGCACATTTGGTCGAGCGACAGACATGTTAACATTTTGAAACTAATGCCAATGAAAAATACTAAACTTTAACTGAAAATTTCTTAAAACCAAGAAAGATTTATATGTTTTTGAACATAATTATTATCAAATTCTTAACCTCATCGCACATGAGGCAATAAACGGGAAAATATGTACAGCGATGAGGAAGTACATACTTGTTGGAATATAGACGATATGTTTGTTTCATGCGATTGAATGCCATTTTTTCCGGATATGATTTTGCTTATGGAATCTTCAAGTTCTTGTTGCTTCCGATGCAGGTCTTGAAATTCATCTGGATTACTTGCACTCCCGGATTCAACTAAAATATTACAGTAATTATTTATTATAACAAAAGTAATCGTTGTTATCCAGAACAAACCAATTTGTTCATTTTCATTTTTTAAATTTTGTACGTCGTGTGCAACTGATTTCTTATTGAAGCTTTAATTTGTTTTAACATAACCAAATTACAACCTACTTTTCTCTCATATGATCTGTCTTTAATAAAATAATAACCACTCAAACCAGATATACAACATAAATATGTACACTACTAAAGTAAAAACATAAGGAGTAAATACAAATCGATACGGTTTGACATTACAAGAACAGTTGTTCACCCTTTGAGAAACATCAATAATTAAAGTGTCCTGAAACAAATTGTTCTAGAAAAATTTAAAGATACACCAAATTAAATAAAATCTGGTAGAATTAAACCAAAACACTAACATGTAATAACGTAAAACTATCACCATACTATCCACAAATACCGAACTTCCTCAACCTACAATACTGACGAGAGACAATAAACAAAAAGTTGACCAAACATCTACGAATCGCCACCCAATATATTACCTTTTTGTAACTGTGACCTGAGAAAATCGACATCCTTCTTGAGTTCGAGATGAACCCAGACGAGACCCACAATGGCTATCACAGAAGCAAGTAACAAGAAGCAGCCACAGACAGACACACACGTTGCACATAATCTTGACGATCTGCCGTGTCTAAATAATAATAGTTCAATTTAGAAAGTTGCAAGTAATGCTGCGCTGTGTCATAAAATTTATAATACAACAAGTTGACAATGTACTCAATGGCAAAGAGATCAATTTTAGGAATATGTATATTAATGTAGAATATCAATTTGTACACTAAACGATTCTTAAATTACGACTGTGAGAGGACAGTACAAATGTTGGAATGTTATACATTGTACTCAGATCCCGATAATCTTTATTTTATCTATATTGTTGCCATTGCTAGTTTACATTGCTAGGTTATTTTGCTACACCTTTCATCAATATGTGTGCTTATTGGGTATTAAAGAATCATCATTTTTAAGATGTCAATACCAGTTGAATAGATACTGAAAACACATTTATCGCGACATCTGTCATCTAACGATTTTACACCAGTCTACATGGATCAATTTGTGTGTAGACACGAACGAAAGTATTTAATCTGCCTAAGTTAGCTCTACGCAGCAACTTCTTACTTTCTGATACGAATAGGTTTGTTTGGAATGGCGAATTCTTCAACATCAGAGGATTCACTGTTTCTGAGCAATTCATGTTGGCCTTTCTTCTTCTTGTTTCGGCCCAATTTGCCGTTCACCAGGGCGTCAAGTTCCCGACGCTTTTTCATCTTTTTGGACGGTTTAAATTCCACATTGACGCTGCTTCTGGGATCCAGCTTGCCCTATGTTTCCTTCTTACGTTAAATTCATACAAACTGTTCCCATTAAATGGTAATAAAACGATACATAAGAAGAAATCTTCGCTCCCAAAAATGTGACCTCCTTTCGGAGTTGTTCTCTGTGTAAGACGGAGAGTCCGAAGCACCAACTCAAAGAGCTAATGACCTAGTGCAATTGGTTCAATAGACAAACGAGAGAATTACCCGGGTAGGCCGGGTAAAATGTCTATCACGCAAAAACACAGTTTACCTGTTAGGTATAAAAGTAGCAAGAAAACAGGGGGGGCTATCCTCCATTTTTTTGGGGGGGTCCATCCCCACACCTCATCCCCAACACCTCGTCCTCACCTGCGGGGGGGGTCCATCCCCTACACCTTGTCCTCACCTGGGGGTGAGGACTTGATTGGTAGAAGTCATCAAGGTGCTCATGATAGTACATGTGCATGCGTGTGAATGTGTATGTGTGTTGTGTACAAATTCCCACCATATGCTATGCTATTACAAAAACGTAGAAAATATACCGGTGCATGACATTTTTATCCTAGAAACTTTTTAAACTGCTATTCCCATGAATAACTTCCCCAAATTTTTTCACTAAGTTGAAGTTTCATTAGCTTAGCACAGTACTGAATGCTTTTCAGATGTGACATCTTCAAAGTTTTTATGATTTTGCACTGCTTCTGGGTATTCTGAAAATTTTTATGGTAGATAAATCTTAATTAAAATCTGACAAATGTGCAGTGAAATAGATTAAAACTGAGCATTTCTCAACGGTGGTTTTAATCTTTGAGCATTTTCAAACTGCTCTCACAACTGATTTTTCAAAAAGCTCAAAAGATCAGACATTTTCAGAATGCTCTGCAGCCATCATGTTTTCAGAAATTGTCAATGATTTTAATCACTGAACATTTTCAAAGTGATCTTACAATTAGTTGACTAATTTTCAGAATGCTCAAATGATTTTTGAAATGCTTGGCAGCCATCTCATTACAATTAGTTGACTAATTTTCAGAATGCTCAAATGATTTTTGGAATGCTTGGCAGCCATCTCATTACAATTAGTTGACTAATTTTCAGAATGCTCAAATGATTTTCAGAATGCTTGGCAGCCATCTCATTACAATTAGTTGACTAATTTTCAGAATGCTCAAA
>JBCAUI010509928.1:0-12641 GCA_038406195.1 Haplosyllis anthogorgicola | reverse complement strand
GCCTGACATCTGCTTGGAATTCTGTCAACTAATCACTCCGGGTTAAAATATTGTAAATAGAAGCCGTATCAATATGAGTTATGACGTGACACCCTAATGATAACCCAAAGACTTTTTCGTTCTGTTGTTTACCATTTTGGTTACCACCAGCTTTTTAGGCTGAAGACTACTAACTATCCGATTTTCATTTGATAGAACAAACGTATTCAGAACCATAAATAAAAATTAACGATTGAAAACAAATTCTGCCTACATGTATGCCTGTGTGATGCAAAGAAAGTTTCACGAATACAGAAAAATATTTAACTTGGCACTGAACTGACTAACTTCAATACTTCTATCCGTTTTTTATTTTAGCTTTGACGCACGGTGAGTCTCTGACCCGTCACCAGCCCGTACCCAAGCAGTCCGGACACGACTCGTCGCTGCCCATCCTCGTCTTCTACACGTGGATCGGTGTCGTCACCGTCATGATCATCGGTGCCTTTATCGCACTCAAACAGAGACACAGAGTAAGTTGTGTACCAACGAGGGCTGATCTGTTGGCGCACAGAGCCTCATGCTATATTTACCAAGAATTTTCCAACACTAAAATACGCTGAAATTATTTTTCCAGAAAATGTTTAAAAGTATCTGAAATGGCTTGACTCTACTCTGTGTGGCTTGACTCTAATCCATCAGAAAACAGCTGAGCCATCTCTTCAAAACAGAGAGCCTCAGCCTTTTATCGGGCATGAGGCTCAATTATCAAATAAGCGGGTTACTGCAAGATAACCGTAAACATCGATTTAGGATGAGCCCACTAGGTTTTAGTGCAGCAAACCCGTAGGTTTTAGTGCAGTCGAGCAAGATATGCAGATTTAAAATGGCCTCACAAATATAACCGCAAACAATCAACATTGGCTGATTTCTAAAAAATTGTCCAAGTTTCTCCAATTCTGGTGATTCTTACCTGAATTTAATAATTAAAACTTTTTTGTAGATTTCTAATTTTGTGTGGGATCACAGGACGGGATACAGGAAGTCAGAGACTGTGTTTGCTACCGAGGAGGGCAGGAACCTTCTGCTGCACCAGCACGTTTGACAACAACAGATTGCTGATTCAGAAATATAGAATTGTTTTGATTAATTTCACCTTTGTATAATCAAGGCTACAGTTTTATATTTCTGAGACAGCAATGGTTACGTTGCTTTTGTAAAGTTGCCAGTTTATAATCTACTGTAATTATGGTCAATGCATTTCACCATTTACCATTGATTGCCTGGGAATTCAAGTTAGATTATTGCCATTTTCTGAATCTGTAAAATTTGCCATGTTGTGTATAAATATACATTTTGATAATGTTACATTAGTTTTGTCACATCAAGGATCAGAAAGGTTTGTTTATATTTGACATGCAAACACTTGATTAGACCCTGGCCAACTAATAGCGGTGAGTGACGTGTAGAGTGATAGGTGGCTCCAGCACACGGACACATACAGTGGCTATGAGGGTACTTTGCTCACACTTGCTACACCACCAAGCACAAGAATCGCGGACCCGACAACAGACGGGCTGACAGCTAGCTACAATGAAGAATTTATGAGAGGTTTACAAATTATTCCTGATTCGATTATTAAGCAATATAGCGAAATATTTATGCATGAAAAACATACACAAACGTTCTGAATCCTAAAGGTGACAAGATTACTGATGCAGTAGAACTCATCTACTGGTTGCCTTGTACATATAATGGAATGAGAACTTAATCATTGGTTATTCTTTTCTGTAATATTTAGAGGATATTCAAATCGATGGAATTAAATGTTTAGCTGGAATATTTGACGCCACTCTATGATTACCTTAATTTCATCAATTTGATCGGGAATTTAAAAAAATCTAAAAATGTTACTTTCAGTGTATATATCCAAGAATTTGAAATAGAGTGCAAACAGTCTATGTTAAAATAGTACATTTTATTTGTTCTCACCATGACAGATTTGGTGCTTATTGACAAAGTGTGAATATGTTAAATATAAATATTCTTGATGTGCAACCGATCATAGAGCTATCTCTTATTTTTTTTGTCAAAAATACCAGTTAATGGCTGCTGACTGAACAAATGTCTGTTTTCACATCTCTATCAATGCATGATAATGTATCATGATCGAGAATAAGTAAAAATATGGTTTTAGACATTGGCGGATCTAGGGGGGGCACGGGAGGCGCGCGCCCCCCCGCCCCCTACGGGCCAAAATTTCTTCATTTTCATGCAGTTTTTGGGGATTTTTGCGCTAAAATCGGGTAAAAATGGGGGCACCCCAAGGTTGGCGCCCCCCCCCCACAAGAAATCCTGGATCCGCCACTGTTAGATTCAATAATGAAATTTTAAGGAAAGTTAAAGGTAGACGGTATTCCCCACAATAATTACTAACAATTCTAATGTTAAATATTTAGAAGTTAATGTTTGCCAAAATGTATATTTTTGAATAATGTAATGTTTATATATCCGATGAAATCAATTGCTTAGTATCATCATTTCGTGTACTGTGATTTAATGATCTTCTGAAATAATTCATGGTAATAAATTATTGCGAAAAATCGTTTACGTAATTAGGAAGTTGACACCGTCTATTTGCACAAAACTAGCTTATTGTAGCTTTTTGAGAATGTATCTTGAAAGTCTCAACTGTTTCTTGTTTTCGTACTCATACATGTTCATCCTACTTTATTATTTACAAGGGTTTCTAATTAAAATGACTTACAGGTGTAGAAAAGTAGAAAATACAAATATTAATACACTACGTGTGTCCACCGAAGTGAACTGTCTACTTAATGATTGCACACTTCTGGTGACCATACAATTATGCAGAAACGAAATAAATTGATGGTGTCCAGATATTCCTGCAGTCAACAATGCACGCAAATATTAAACCTTCTCCATAACATAAATACAGGGGAATGTGCACCTGTAAATGGCCTATGGGAAAAGGGCCTACTAAATATATGTTTATGCGTATTATAAATAGCTTTTATACACAAAAACATAATGTAATTACTTCACATTACCTTTCACCATCAATACATGGAATATAAAAAGACATAAATAAAAAGACATAAATAATAATATAAGGAACACAAAATGACTACTATACCGTATCGAAATCCGATCATTCTCCACAAACATATGACCGTCCCGAAATTTTATTTTATTTTTTACTTGTGCTCAAACTTAAATGTGTCCAGATTATCCACTTTCAATTTGGTCCGGATGGCTGGTTGCAATGTTACTGGACACTATTTTGACAATCTAAATGGTTTGGAACACAAAACTCACTAATCTTTTTGAATGGCATATTTCAACTTCAGTCTCGGGAATTGTATGGGAAATTTTATCATTGGTAAATCCATTAATAAAAAACAAAAAACGCTATTATTTGGGACAAAGGAAACATTACTTTTACTGTAAATACAATCTTATAAATAATGTATGATACAACTTTTCTTATTAGTACAATTTATATATTATTTATGAAAAAACAACAAAAAAACAAGTTATTCTTTAGAAATTATATCGGAAGATCTATGTTTATAATTTGGATGAATAATTCATTAGCGTATACTGTTAGGATTTACCAAGAATCAGTGCTATGACAAAGTTTTCTATGTAAATAATTCGTTGTGATGTCCACGACATTTGTATGATAACCTTGTGCTGGGTATGTCTTGTATTCCACGCATAATAAAATACATGTTTACCTATTCTTCCCGCTTTCTTATCTGTTAAAGTTTACCATAGTTTGAATTATCGCATCATCTCCTGAAATTCCTATCAGTTTTGGAACAATAGACATTTAGAAGCACAGTGTGAAATTCTTTTGTTTTATCTTTTGTTCTGTACGTTTCCAAATTGATAGAAATTTCACGAGCTGTTGCAACTATTTTACCTGATAAAACCAGTAGCCCCATATGTTTTTAGTTTCTGTAGAAAACGTATCATTCCTATTCTCTCTTACATGTCCACAAGCAAACTCTAAGATGTTTGCACTGAGTCTCTGGATTAAAGATACTATCTTGTCTTAGGTCGTTTTCATGTTATGGATATTCTCTGTTTAAAGGTTAAGGAGACTCTAGAGAATCCAGCATTGAGTACAAAAACAATACACAGCCTTTTAAGTGGCCGTGACCCAGTAAACTGACCTAATTCTTTGGAACATAACAAATATGTAATGATTAGTCTCATGAGAGAGGAATTTAGCACCCAGAGAGACAATTTGGTAATTATGTGGTTCCGCGATTGGAAACTTGCATGACTTGCACAAAACAGTTAAGTATTCAACCATCCAGACCAAGCACGTCTTCTCGTAATCACGTATTTGAGGAATTTTAATTGAAATCAGCTCCATAATGAAAGAAACTGAAATTCTTTTTTCTTACTGGCCGTTATTTGAACAAAAGCACAACATTGATTTCTATTGTTTCCAAATGAAGAGTTACGAATGAGCTTTTTCTCTTGTGATCCTCTCAATTTCCATCGATGATAATTTTTTTGGGATTGACTAGAATGGAAATCATTGTCTATCGAACCAATTTCGAAAAGGCCATGTGGTCCTCAATCTTCAAACTGATGAATTCATTCAAATTTCAAATTTCATATGCCAAGAAGTAGTGGCGTTGTCACGTCAGTGGTTTACATTGTGTTATATGACGCTAGAAAACAGCGTTGTCAGATTCGATAGGTAGGCAATTATATAAATTTGTAATTGTAAATTCATCATAAATATTTGTTCGGTAAAACTGCACTTATTTTCACGAGGACACACCCAACAAGGCCCTTGGAGCCTCATTTGTAACTAAGGACTTTATGGCTGAAATTTTCATAAATAACTTGTTTTGTTGAACGTGAGAAGGATCCTGGACTGGTTGTAAACGAACTCGGTAAAAAGATCAACAGAGTGGTGAAACACTGGATCGATGCTTTGCATGTAGTCTGTTAAATTAACCAAACTCTCCTTAATCTACAACATTTACTTTTGCCTGTCAACACAAAGCCTTAAAAAATTGTATATACACAAATGTCACCGTTATACCCGCGTCAGTGGAGTAATACACATGTCTACCTACCGTGAGGATAAAGCAAATCAAACTTTTTCAAGAGAAGATCGAAGGAGTACGAATGGCTGAACTGGTCGCACACGTTGTCCCATTCACGAACACAAAAGAGCAACATCTGGGTTAGTTTACATGGGCCTCATTCTTTCATGGGCCTCTGCAAGGTTTAATTGTCTGTCGAATGACAGAGTATGTTGTCTTCCGCCTAAAAAAGTGACCATCTGAAAACGAGGTTCATCTCACTTTCGCCATGGTTACATCGTGACATCATTCGGCGGACGCACGGCGTTACGTCTGACGTAAGGACTTTTCTAGTTTCTATTTGAGGGTACACTCTGTAGGCGTATAGAAACGATCGGAGGAGTACGAACGACTGAAATGTGTACGAGATGTATGTGTGACTGGCTGTCTGCTTAACACGCCTACAGAGTGTACTCTCAAATAGAAATTGAAAACATGTGGCGTGCGTTTATGGTGAGAACATGGACTGTCCTAGATGCACTGTTAGTGTTTCCCAATTTGAAGATGGTTGCCGACATGACCAGCTTCAAGTCAGTTGCTTGGTCGTGCTGCAGGATATTTTGACAATTCAAATATAGTTCTATCCAGTTTAATCAAACAACATCGACAGATAGAGTTACTTTCACCTGCATTTGACCCACATCTGTCTTCTCTGTTTTTATAATTGCTTCCGGGAATCAAAGCTTTAGCACCTAGACATACCCTAACTACGAACTTTGTGGTTGATGTTATTAGATATTTGCGTGTTTTCATCCAGATTGCCTCCACCCTGACTGACATTTACCAAATTATATCCAAAAAAAGAACGGTTTAGTTTACAAATAAATCTTTAGCTTTATAAAGCTGGTTACCTGGCTTTTAAATTAAAAAAGATTTAGCGATATTACAGAACTCTTCTTTTCACAACTAATATCTTACGCGACTTTCTTTCGCTTGGTCTTTGTACAAACAATTGTCCTGCATTCAGAACTATTTTAATATTATTTGGTAACACAGAATCGTCTTTCTGCGTTCTACCAAAATTACATGCACATGATGCCGTAATGCTAGGGCAAGAGAATAACTTTTCTACAGTTTTATTGATACTGGTATTATTATTCGACATTTCCCCAAAATATCACCGTAACGAATGACCTAGTCTCCAGAATGACGCATAGGAAGCGTCAAGTCTCAAGTCAAGGATTTAGCACATGAGGATACCTTTAGTAATCATGCGGGTGCCTGGATTAGACATCAAAGGCAATCATCTAAGGTGACGGCAAGGAAAACAGTTTTAAATAAAAACGTTTGTCTAGGAAATAACTGACCATAAAAATGATCTGCGTTTTCTTAGTAATCGCTACTTTAACAAAATATTATTCCCAATCAAAATCCCTTATTTTAGGGGAAACTGTGATAAAATCGACCTCATTCATTTTACTTATTTCCGACAAAGTTTAGTTGACAGTGCTGACCTTTTTTCAATTCTCACTAAATACACCAAGAAAGCTCATTATGTTAACGGCAAACAGAAGTTTGATTTATGTTCTATCGATCTATGTATAAGATATTACGCAATTGTTTGTTACAACGTATTGAATAATCTAAATTCATTTGAAAGGGTTAGAATGAATAAAAGTATCAAATATTCTGTTAAATTGTGCGTTAGAAGTCTTTTATACATGCGGAGAGGAATTCAGTGTTCTGTAGAAGAAGTAAAATTATTTTAATAGACTTCGGTTTTTTTGGGTTGTTTTTGCATGAAGATAAATCTCTATCTAACCGCGCGATAGGTTATCCGGCAATCTACTTTTTTCAAGCAGTACTTTGTGCAGCATGTATACATCTCAGTCATGACCTTCATTGGCGGATTGAGGGGGGCGTAGTAGGCCACCCCCCCCCACGGCCAAAATTTTCTTCATTTTCATGCAATTTTTCCCGATTTTTGGGCGAAAATAGGTGAAAATTGGGTTGGCGCCCCCGCCTACGGGCCGGGCGCCCCCCCTCCCCATACGGGAAATCCTGGATCCACCAATGACCTTTTCGTTAACAATTAGTCGTACAAGAATATCCTGGTTGAAGCAGATTGTATCAAAGTAGGGTCTACTGAATATGTAAGACAAGTCCACAAGACCCTCAGAGGCTTCAAATCTTGAGTTCATTTTTGTTTATGGAACTATGGAATGTTTGTTACGTTTATTCCATGAGATAATATCCTATTCTGGTATATGCTAAAAGACATACCTTCTCTGCCTCAAACATCAATGCCCTAACATGGTCAAACTACTTTACGATAGTTTTAACAGAATCAGATGAATCCATACCTCTATGTTCAAACCCCGGGGACTACCTTTCACAAGTCAAATTTTCTCACCACCACAACAAACTAAACAAAAACCCCATAGTATATGGATGATGTGAAATGGGCCATAGAACACAGATATCCCAATTCCTCTTCACTATCCTTTGTGGACCATTTCAATTTCATGGAACAATGAGCCATCAATATTTCCATTTAAATACTAGACACATAAAAGAGCTGTTTTCCGTAGAATCCTGAAGGAAAATGAGTCTCATTGTTTTGCTTTGAAGACTCTTCCCTGGATAATTAGCACAATATTCAACAGTTTGCTGACAAAGTGCTTATTGAGGCTGAAAGCAAATGACAATGTCGTTCTTTTCAACAGAAAAGCTTTGATATTCGATATGTAAAGAGACAATTAATTTGGATGATATATTTAACTACTTTATCACACATTATCACACTACATATTTCACTTTGGTGACGTTTCCATGTACAGAATAAAATCCGACAAGACTTGGTGGTTCGCGACATGAAGAACTTGACATAATTCATCTTGATTTTCGTTCGTTCTTATTTTATGGTATCATTCCATTTATCCCATGACTAGGGCTAATCCAGTGTTCCTATTGGGTGATAGGAGGTAAGCTTTTCACCGGACTCACCTGCTAGCAGGTAAGCTCGGGCCGAGCTTACTTGCTTATGCAACGAGCACTGTGATTGGCTAGTGCCCTCGGTAAGCTTGACCTTTTTCAGACCAACCTCGGTGGGTTTATCCCGGACTCACTTCCAAATCAGTGTGTAACTAATAGGAACTGCTGTTGTACTGTTGACTATTCCTATGGCTAATTATCAAGAATAAAAAGAAACTACACAGCGTTGTGATTGAGTAAAAACGTCACCACTCACTCAAGATATCCTCTTTGCAGTATTCGAGTAGTCTAATGTTTCAAAGGGAAAAATGGTTAACGGAGGTGGAGAGGGAAGTGTCTCTGGACGTAGTCTGCATTTCCAACACTTGAGATCCAAGATGTAAGGCAAATCAATAGCAACATGAATGATACAGAATTTGAAAATTTTGAACAATTTAAGAAGTTTAAAGGAAATTTAAAAGCTTCTGATCCTTCGGGATTAAGATTAAATCTTGCATTTTGCAATACACCAGCTCAGACGAAAGCAACCAATCAATCAGCAGGGATGTTCTGAAGACAATACCTTCTAAAGATCGATTTACTTTTGATTCACAGAAGCAGAAGTTTGAGATAAGCTCTTAGACAATCAGATATCTCTGTCTCAACACAAAATCATTACTCTTCATCCGGTAAACCAGGGATGGGACTTGTATTGAGCATTTTATTTCATACACTTGTCTGAACAACCTCAACAGCAAGCGCGAAGAAAATCCGTACGAATTGGACATTACAAATTCCAAAACAATTTAGCGAGTACACTTTACTTGAAGCTAGAAAAAAACAGTTAAAATTTATATTTGGAAATTATTTTGTGCCAAAAGTCTTACACTGAGTACACCTTAACTATAATAATTATACACACTATTTTACAACTATTTCATAGAATTACCCTTCAATATATCATACTATGTGAATGCCTTCTGTGAATTAACGCTCGTAGATGGAAGGTTATCCTTGGGTACATTGCCTTATCCAAGCAGGGGTGTGTTTATTCTTAGTTTCGTTACTTGCTGTATATTGCTGTGCTAAGAGAATCAATCTGATTGTACACCTCTGAGTAATTCACTGCAGTGTTTGTGCTGCGCACACCGAATAAGGAGATTACGTTCTTTGGTAAATTTTTGACTGCAGTTTACCCTCATTGCCTCTCACATTTTCTTCCGAGAAATTCTGTCGCTGGAAAGCATAAAACTTTTACAAACTTATCTATGACATTGAATACCAATATTCTCTTCACGCGTGTCTTCTGAAAGCCTAAGACTTATTAAAGCCACACTTAATTGAATAAAATCAGTAAAATGTCTCCACGTTTTGCAGCATAAAAGGTGGCAACTCATGCTGTTACCTACAGTGAAAGAGATTACGTGTAAACTAAATTTAAAGTTTGGACTTGAATGCTTTCCTTTCGTTTTTTAGGCCAGAATTTATCTTGTTCTCGGCATTTTACGTTAATTTTATGATGCCGTGAAATATATTTTTGAGCTGTCAAACAAAACAGTCTGCAAAGTGTAATGTTCAAAAGCACAAAATTATTGCCGTGTAGTACATGCACAGTGATGGAGAATGCCCGCTTGTATTCAAGCTGTCATCCTGACCAGCACGATATATGATGACAAATAACAATCATAACTGAATGAGAGGATAAGCCTCAATGTAACAAATCTTAGAGCTGAGAAATCTGCCTACTGGGTATTTCCATTGGCGTCTGATCCCCTATAATCCTTACTGCAACAATTGTTCAAATATCCTGCTGCAAGGATTAACTCTAATCCGTAGGGAATCCACAGGTAGACATTACACATATCAATAAATCTGCACCGTATTCCACTTTACCCGGTCAATATGCTCACGTGTAGTAAAAGTATAACTCTTACACATTATAGTCTCGGTAAAATAGTGGGTAAGATACATGACAAGGAAGTTCCTGGGTTCGATCCCACTTGCATTTCCTCATCGCTGCTTATCCGTCTGCTAAACACTCGTATTTAATGTATCTACAGGAATGTGTCAGATTGAAAAAGAAACCAGTCCTACAAAATGTTCTGATATCCAAATATATACTGCAGTATTTCCAAGTTTTCAAAGCCCCTTACTGTTTCTGAACCCTTTCATCTAAAATAAAAGTTGGGAAAATGAACGATATTGTATTCTTGGTATGTTCAATCAAAACAATTAGATAAAATCATTAAAATGAGTTTTTGACTGCGTAATTTGAGATAAAAATTACCAATGTTATAAGTGAATAAATAGATAACAACGCAAAGAAACATGTGATCAAATGTCCTCGAACCTGGTTTATATGTAATTTACTCTGTGTCTCCAGAGTCAAGGATTCAGCACCTGGAGAGACTGTGTGCAATTATGTGGCTCATCTGATTAGACATTTGCACGATGCCGTCACTGACCGGGTATCACTTGCACGGGCACCACACGATCAGGCACTTTGTAACAAGGAAATGAGAGCCAGTCAAACATTTAGTACTGATCACTTTTATTTCCTTCCAGTTGGGTGCGATTAACCTATTTCGACCCTTAAGGCGTTACAGCATCGTTTTTAGAACGTGTTCGTGACCTAAGGAAATGGAGTTTTCGCATGTCACCACAACCAAGTTTAAGAATTTTACAGCAAACTTTAACAAATGTGTTCCTAAGGTTTAAACGACCACCTAAAGTGAAGTAACTGACCCTCTCTTTCAAAGCGAACAAATTGTTAGCAAAACGAAAACAAAACATGACTTCCATGTGGTTTGATCCTAACTCACTTTCAAACTTATCAAAGTCAGTTCTTTGTCGACCCAGGCGGAAATGGAAACGCATTCCAATGAAACTGTGCCTCTTGAGACAGTGAGCTAATCAGCTGTATGACACTGTAAAGTGTTTCTGCAACGTGATGATGACACCAACAAAAACTGGCCTTACATGCAAATTACACTCCAATTTTGTTGCTACGCACCGATTCTAGCACAGGTAGGTGATACAAGGGGTTGGATCCCTGCTAAACATCACTAAACAAAGGACCTATCAAGACTGTAATGATCCAAGTCCCACTCCATGACGAAAATATCTGCGCGAATTGCATAAGAAATTAAAGTTCTAAACTTTTCCCAAAGAATTGATTATTCAATGTTCTCGAGACAAGGTACTGTCTCAACAACAATAACAAGATCCCGGAGTAAAAGATCTCTTGAATGACAATTCCACCTGTTTAAACACCATTATAAAGATCCTTGAGACAAAATGGATTTTTATGTGGGTTGACACTCGGGAACGGCAAAGGAGTACAATGGAACCTCTTTATTTTCTGGGTTTTGTTTTTAATAAAAAGAATAGATACACATGAAAAATGAGATGATGGTAAAGGATTGCGGGATGTTCCTTTCGTTGGACATTAAGGAAGTTGTAGGTTTAAACACCATTAGGCCTTTTTTATTTAATTGTTTGGATTACATTACCCGCCGCACTTTGAAATTGGGATTTCAAAAAAAAAACCTCATGTGGCAGATGAAACATGTTATGCATGACAAAATATGATCTGTCTTGAGGCTGTCGGAAGTCAATCAGTTGGAAGTCGATTGAAAAAAATATTAATTTTATTTATTTTTATGAACAGTTTGGCTTTTTAGAGACCAGGTTCAATTTTTCTTTTCCAATCGCCGCAATTTGAAAATCCTGACCATGCAATGTAATCCAAATGATTAAAAAAAATAAGCCTTATTTGTAATTTCTTCTGCATAAAGATACGTTTTTGTCGTCTAGAGAACGGGCTTTTTTGGAAAATATTTGGTAACTTCTGATGAGCCAGCTGAGCCTTGCAAAGTTAATTTCTGATGTTTATCTTCGATTGTTGCTTTTTTGTAAGTGCAACTTTTCGGTGTCAATTCTTTATGGGGAACAATTGCCCGCTGGCTAGGTAAACCTTACTCCTACTTGAGACAATATCGATCTGTTGTGTAATGCTTTTTTGTTGACCTACAGAACTTTTCACCTTTCATCCATCTCATGTTGTAAATTTACACAAAGATATTTCATGCACAAGGGAAACTCTTGTCTCTCAATTTACAAACCGACTTTTCTTAAATAATTTGAATTCATTTTGCAGCAATACTTCTTCAAATATTCTGAAAAGACTCCGTTGTAATATGGATTTGTATTTCGAGGTTTTAAAACCAAAATTATATTAAAACGTAAAAAGACCAGTATTATTTCAGACTGATACGGGTAAGTTAATTGGTTAATAAGATGTCGGGTGTGACCAAGTGACGCGTGAATTTCAACACAATCATCATTATACTAACAAATTTAAGAAGCGAAAGTGTCACGTTCCTGACAGGGGGGGTCTGTCTGCAGGATGACCTGTATGCACTCAGATCTGAGGTCCATCCTGCGGGGGGGGAGGATCTGTCTGCTGAACAAGCCTGAGCATGTTCTGCCAGAGGTGCAGAGGTGGGATATGGAGAATTTCTTGCAGGGACATGGGGGGGGGGTCCATATGCATGCATTGGGCTATGCCAGCTATGTCTAAGGTTGGGCTGCATCACCAGCCACCTATCCTAT
>JBCAUI010509927.1:0-25505 GCA_038406195.1 Haplosyllis anthogorgicola | reverse complement strand
CTTGTTACCAAGTTTAAATAAGTTTCATCAATTATTTCTATTTTTCATGCAGAGCTAAGGTGTGAGCTCAACCTGTCATCTTTGAAAGACCACTATTAAGTGAAATCAGTTATTTTTCAGAACCTGAGTGTTACAATGCAGAAAATCAATTTCTTCTACTCTCAGCATATGTTTCCAGCAGCGTACACTGCAGAGATGTGTGTATCATGACTTGAATTAGTTGTCATAACTTAAAAATCCTTTTACTTTGCATTTTTCAGCAGCTAGTATAGAGAGAGTGTGTCATTTCTCTTTATGAATTGCTATTATCTATTATATATTTATACAGGTTGACACATCCAACCTTGTACCCACCGTGGACTCCAGTATGAGTGACAATGGTACACTTCCTAACCAGCAAATTTAACATAATTTATATCTTGACAGATTGGAGTGTTTTCAATGCAAACGATCTTAGATAAGATCAGTGAGAATTCCAAAAATTCATCAGATTCTTTGACCCAGTCACGTACATTGATGATTTAGCTCAGAAAATTGCAATTATTTGCCAGATTTCAACTGATAGCCAGCTAACACCCCTATTTTCCTCATTTTTGAGGCTCTTTTCAGAATATCCTTGGGCAAGTATGGTGATTTTTCAACAGATTTGACCAGTTACCCAGGTAAAGTTGTGGATGCACTTGTTGACCCCATATATTCATATCCTAACTGGTGATTAGGGCAATTTTTTGACCTAGTCAGTTAACTTTACAGATACATTCATGTTTCTCTAATAGGATCACATTGTCACAGGACTATCACAAAAGCAGCAAAGCTAGGAAGGTGATTGAATGCATTGCACATCAGTAGCACTGTAGTATTGCTACCATCTAATTCCAGGCTTTAAAACTTAAGCAAAGTACCTAATTCTTTTACAAATCTGCTTGTACACCACTCAGGCATGGTTTATTTCACAAATAAGTCAACTCAAGTATATTCTATGCAAAGTATCTATTGAACGTGTAATTTGTGGTGTATAGTATTGTATTATTCTGTCAATTATGCAAACAAAACATTTCTGCACAACAACCCCATATCCCTAGTGTAAAACACAAAGGTTGATATCCAGAATGCACAGTTATTCTATTGTATTTGTTAAAACATGTTTCTCTCTAAGAAAATGTTAGCTAGTATTGTTTGTTGAACATCAAGACAACCAAACAGATGAAGTATGACAACACCAACTGATTGGTGACATAACACCACTGTTCCAGTCATTTGGCAATGTAATGCCACAGTTCCAGACATTACTGGTATAATACCACCACAGGAGTAGCATAACTCACTCTGGTAGTGTAATACCAGCTTACATACATCCTAGTGATGTAAAACCAGTGTAAATATACATATCATTTCTTAAAGTGTGTTTTAAACTCATATTTTATTGCTTTATTCCTACACCAAGTGTATATATATGTATATATTGTTTTATATTAACCTTATTTCTAGTACAAAGTACACTGAAAAGCCAAAAGTCAGTTTATACTACGTATAAACTTCCCCAAGGTAGGGAGGGATGAACAGTCCCATTTATCATATTTAATGTAATAGTGTCCTGTGATATTCCTTATCTCTGACACTATGTGTCAGCACTAGTATGTGTACAGTACAGCATGCATAAAGCTTTAGCCAATAGCAGCTCAGCTTAACTGAGATGCTCTAGCACTTGAGTGCCCACCAATGAGTGTCTCGCTTATCTCCATATAAAACCCATTGTAATTAGGGTTCAGTGTTCAATTCAACTCAATTCATCTACCAGTTCATATTTTCATATTCTACTACAAGTTCATAATTTACTACAAGATTATAATTGCATCTTATTGTGTTCACAATGTTTGACTTTATGATTTATATTTATTGAACTTTATTGAAATATTGAAATATTTTGTGCAACTTAACTTGAATGTTTCATTATCATATATGTGCAACTGTAACATATACAAGCAATAAAAGGACTTCACATTCCAAAGGAAGATTCACTGGACACTCTTGTTGTACCTTATTTAGTTAAATGCCACCGCAGCATCAAGTAATAGCAACAGAAATAGAGAACAGGATCCTTGCCAATGTAAGACCCTTACAATCTGTGTATACATAAGTGCTAAGCAGAGTAAGACATTTCCCCATAACACACATGCATGCACAGCCCATTATAAGAGTCTCTCTCGGTGCCGCAAAACACAGAGGGACTCATCAGAAAATTTGGTGGAGAACCCGGGCAATGCTAAAGATTCAGTGAGGAAGGAAAATCTCTATGAAAACAGGTCAATGAGAGTAGCATTAAAATAAAATCACTCTCAAGTTGCACTGATATTAAAGAGATACAGCACAGATCTACCAAATTTTGTGTAAAGAACAGCAATTCCAGAGAAAACTCACTTAAGTTAATCTACAAGTTTCCTGCAAAGTCTATCAATGACAGTGAACAGTTAAGAATTTCACATGCTGAGACAAGCAGAGCAGCACAGGCAGATAGAGGTTACCGGCAAGGCAAAGTATCTCAACTGGGAGCCACTATCCCCAACCTACAGAAGAGGCTAACCAGCTTCTTAGGTGACCAGTGTTCCAGACACATGGTGAGCTAACACCACCCCAGGTGCCAAAAGTTCACCAAGAGCAGCAGTTGAGCAAACATTCCAGATTTGCTCCAGCAGCAGACAAATTGGTAACCAGGCAAGAACAAACAAGATGCCCTAGGAACAATGCAGCTGGCATCCACTGCTGAATAGACAGCCAAGTGCCACATTCCATCAACAATAGATGAGGACATGCTAAAAACAAACTCCTGCTGCAGCAGCAGATATTGATGCAAGCAGCTAAGACAATAGGCCACCCGTGCCACCAACTTGACACTTCTACAAACACTTAAGGATAGGGTGAGTGAATAACTTTGCATATCCTTGATATCAACCATATCCATTCCCTTTATCCCTATTGTGTTTGCTTAACAATTATTGTTGCAGGAAGTGATCAATCATCAGTTTCACTTTGTGTTCTATAATTGCATCATACATTATACATCAATTGTACTTTTAATCTAGTAACAATGTATCCATCCAAATTAATTAGCCATAGTGGTGTATAAAGTGAATAAAGCAATTAATCAAAAAAGAAACAAAAAAAAACCCTCCCATAAAAAACAAACAAAAAACAAAGTAGCATTTAATGGGTACTACAAAAGAGTGTAAATCAATTTGATCATCATCCCAGCAGAGGAAATTTGCATTTTCAGCTTTCTAGATTAGAAGATGGCAAAAACTCAACAGTTTCTCTGCACAACATAACCAAATGTATGAAAGTGCTCATTTTATATTGTTTTATGTTCATTATTAATTGAGTCCAGCAAAAACTCGCTAGATTCTAAGTTTTTGTAGAGAGTTCTAGGTTCAACTGTTCAAAAATGACCTTGTGTCCAACTGAATACAGGAAAAACTTGTGAACTTCTTACAAAAACAAAGACATCATGAAAGCAACAGAGAAATCAGATAGACATACCAGGTCTAGTGCTCATGCAAAGTTCCTTGAAGAGCAGCAACAGCAAAACAGAATGAACCCAACCATTCTGTTGCAGACAAATTTACATCCAGGGTATGGCCAAAAACCAGAGCTGCAGCCTTCAGGCATGGAGCCAGGACAACCGTCCACTGGCCCAGCACCATCTGCAGGCAAGCAGCAAGGGTTACCCACACCCACATCACCACATCAGCCAGTACCTGAACCAGGTGACAGTCCTTGTCCAGGCACAAGTAATTGACAATTGATGTTAACAGTCAAAGTGATCTGGAGAAAGATCCAGAAGTAGCAGACCAGGATGCAGAAGCACCACTATTATCTGCAGGACAATACACAACCATCAGTCATGCCACCTCACAATCAACCGAGTGGAGATGAAGATGCATATATGTCAATGACCAGTGTAAACCCAAACACAGTGCCAAACTTTTACATTCCAACAGGAGAATTAACTAGGATCAGTCAAGTAAGAGACTTAGAAACTATTATACTTGACACTATGCATAGAACAGCACACAAGCTAAGAGTTACAAGTTAAGATATTTAAAGCACACCTATAATACAGTGTGGTTCACAATTGATAAACTGTCAGGTGATGTCTTTGTGCTATATGACATTGACATTGAGAAGACACAGATAATGTGTACAGTAGATCCCATCTTCTACCCGAACCTCAACATTCTGTTACAAAGTGAGTACCAGAGAAGAAGAGAGGAATACCAGGAGAAGATAACAGGACAACCTCAACCAAACTTTGGGTCAGATATATTTAACACCAACCCACTGACACCTAAGATGTTAAACCACAATGGTCAGCCAGGAGAACCACATCAAGTGAAGGAGCTCTTTACTGAGAGGGCTCACCACATCATTGCCTATATGAAAGTATTGAAATACAGCCAAAAGGTGAGGAAGAAATCCAACAAGTACACAAGCTATGAGAGAGAAGGTCCAATCCCCACTTAGGTGCATCAAAAACAAGTTGGATCAGTTGGGAAACGTGATCAAGAAGGAACAAGATGCAAGAGATGGAGAGGGTCTACGCACCATCACTGCTCCTATGTACTTTCCAGAAGAAAAACTGATAAAAGATGGCATGCTGACTTCATATCTGGAATCATTGTAAATGAACTGAAAAACTGTACAGCTAAGCTGGCTAATCCAGCTCTTTTCACCATCCAGCACTACAGTCAACCATTTGATCCAGCAGCAAGTATAAACAGTGACTCAAGTTAACTTTCTCCCAGGCAGAAGCATTCCTTGAAGAATCTGTAAGGGAAGACATAATGACACACACACCCAACTCCACCTCAACAAGGTAGAAGAGGACAACATGCATGACAGTCAGGGACACCTTCACCTTTGTTCAGCAACCCAGGCAGTGCAACCATATCACCTGCACCAGCTCCAGTACAAAACTACAACCTGGGCAGCCAAAACCAGTACCCTTACAGAGACAAAACAATGGCATCAGTCATTTAAATGACAACCAGAGATCTTGTAGTGCAACACCAGCTAGGTCTTAATGTGGAAGAAATTCACCACTTACTATTGCAAATGAGAATGGAAATGATTTGCAAGTGTGTAGGAAATCTGCACAGGAAGTCCACTCCAGGCAACAGTGTAGAAACAAGGTGTTCTGCAATCAATGCCACAGGAGGGACCACATGGAAGCCCTATGCTACACACAAAAGGACAACCTACCCCTGAGTATGAGCAGGGAGAGGAACTCAAACAGGCATACTGGAGTATTTGGCAAAAACTCAGAGAATTCACTAGTCACAGTGCAAAACTTCAGTGCATATGGCCATCAACAGGAAAATTCCCAAATTTTGACAGTATCATCATGTCAACCAGCACCAATTCCCAACTCCAGTGAGTATTCACAAAACTCGTGCAGTAATGCAGCACAGCATGGAGCAACTTCCAACTCAGCTCCTCAGCAATAGGTTTTCAGCAATACAGCACAACCTGCACCAGCCACAATTCAGGCTCAGGTACCAGCATACTCTGTGCCAGTTCAAAACCAGGGATTCCAATCACCATTACCAAACCCAGGGCAGCAGTACCTGTACCAGCCTACATACCAACCCAACCAGGCTGGCATGAACTTTCAAAATCAGGTGCCAGTGAATCAAGGTTGTCAGCAACCACCCACAAATCCACAGATTCCACTACAACCTGATTTCACTCAACTCCCAACTGTTCAGCAGTTTACAAATCCACCCCCAGAATTTGCAAACCCCCTAGCAGGATTTATTCCATCACCAGCCAGGATGACAGAATCTGAACAGACAATAGCCACACTTGTTAACACATTCATCAGTCTAACCAGGAGATGATCCAGAGACAATTGGACATCACAGGATCAATGGCAACCTTGATGACAAGTTACAAGAAAGCTGTAGACAATTTAGCCAAGGCTACAGACAGCAGGGGATATGACAGTGTGTTTGCATCCATACCTGTATATGATATGATTGGGTTGACAGAATAAAAACAGCAGTGGATGCTCTTTCTTCAATGAAATCTGCAACAAAGCTGGACACACTATAAGAGGTTTCATCAACCAACTTGACCTTAATATGACCATGAAAGAAATCAACAGTGAACTCCTCAAAGAGTTTTCTGACATTCCGACAAGCATACATGGATCCAAGCATCTTCACATGTTGCAACAACAACCAGGTGAAAAACTCATTCATTACAACATAAACTATGCCAGAATTCACAAAAAGGCTACAGGCATAACAGAGCACTAACAGACACAAGATCTTGTGGGCTATGTGATCATGGGCTATGTGATGTCCCTTAACCACCACATTTGTGAGAAGGTTATGCATAGTATGAACATAAACCACAGATGAACATGGACACTTAGAGAAGTCTTCAAGAAAGCTCTAGAAATTGAATCTTGATGGAACCTATCCAGAGAAGATGCCAAAAATTCCCAGGTTCTCCAAAGTGAACTATGAGGAAGAGGTGGAAATCAATGAAGCCACTACTCAACAGGGACAGTACCATAATAAACATGCAAATTCCCAAGGCAATTACCATAATTGTCACAGGGTTGCTTTATGAATAATTTGTATGTATTTCTAATTCGTGCTCAGGGCACTGCTTGAAGAACTAACAAGAGCAAAGCTTCTGGTTAACAAGTGTCTGGTTGAAATACAAGGAAACACCCTGTCCGGTTTGACAGGAACAAATTGTTAATAACTTGTGAGTCAACAACAATCCCCATCAACTCCCTATATCAGCTTTACCATAAATAAAGCTTTACCTCCTCTCCCTGATCATCAATATCAGCTTTTATTCATCACCACTGCACCAATAATATGTGTCCCTGTTATTCTTGCAAAGTACAACAAGGATCTTAAATGTATGTATTTACCTGAGAAAGTGCACACTCAGTCCATACCCTGTGAATGTCTACTAAGTTGTGTATGTTGGAATGTACATAGGGTGGTTTATATAGTGGTCTGAAGTCACATGGTACACAAAAGTCACTCTGCCCATGCCCAAACCCCTGTGTCGATGTCATTTCCTGTCATGCACCTTTTAGCACCACTGAAAACCCTTCCCCCTCTAGTGGTCTGAACTACCCCATTTCTATCCTTACAACATTCTCCCCCACTTTAGTACGTTCTGTCCTCAGAACATTTGGATGGTTATTCCCTGCATATGGACTATCATGTCCCACATCCCAATTACATCCCTGGCAAAGAAAGACATGTTTGAACTTTCTAATAATCAACAATTTTATTGATTTCTTGACAAACATAACCTTCAAGGCACTTTGGTTGACAATTGTAATAAATTCCCTGTAACTAATTTTCCCCCTAGACCCACATTTATGCACAGATGACACCTCTGTCTGAAAGGCTACCTACACATAATTTTGCACTTGGGTCATAATTCCCCCTTACCTTTAGTAATTCCCACCCTGATTTAGAATCCCCAATATACCTGAGTAAATAATACTTATATCTAATCTCATCATAACTCCAGCTGAAGCATAAAATTCCCTTCACCTGAGTTATTTTATTCCAGTAACTACAGCAAAAATAACAATCAAAACACCCTCTCTCAACTTTCAGTAAAACAACTTCCCTTTTCATTTAACTAAAGCCATTTGTTCCTTTTACAATAATGCTAACACAAACAATTCAAAAATATCTGTGTAATGTATAAAAAATGTAAAATTTAATGTAACAGGATCTATTGACTTCTCAAGCTGACCTCCACTCCTAATTCACATCAATTCAGTTGAGAATTTCTATACCTTTTTAACATTTTTAAACAACAAGAATTATCAGTAATCACATTGCATCATCCCCACTCTTTTACATATAGCACTGCTTTGGCTTCCTGCCCCCACTTTACACAGCATCTCAGTTTGAACCATCAGGGTTCTCTTATGAAAATATACAAACAACATAACAAGTAAAAGATCCCAAACTGAATCATATATATTACAAATTTATAATGTACAGACTTTGAAAAAACAGTACTGATAAAATTAACTATAGATAATGATGGTATCCCTATCAGTATGTGTTCCCAATGTCCACACAGTTCCATCCCTATTGGTATGGCTACCATCTTATTTCTTGCTCTTTTGCCTTTTCTTTGACTTTTTACCCTGGCTCTAGCTAACTGTATTTTGAGTTTTAATCCTCCCACTGGAGCTGCCTTACTCCTGGACCCACTGTTCTTGGCAGACTTCTTGGGTTCTGTAGCCTTCCACAAACATTCAAACCATCAATCAAATCGTCTTAAGAACTGGATATCTTGGGGCATTATTGTGACCTGCCTCGCATGTATGCCCACAAGATTGGCATCCTCAAACATCTCCACCAGCATCAACTCGGCAGCTTCCTAGAGCACATATAAGGCCACTGACTGGATATGACCATCCCTCTGGCTTGGATAGTTCCTGAATCAAATGGCTGAATGATCAGATGAGGAGGCATCAGTCAGATGAGGAGGCATACTGACTTTTGGTAGTGGCAAATTTCCCATAGGCTATGGGGTAAGTGGTATCTTTTGCCACGCTCATCTTTGGGATAGTATCCCATCTTGGTGTGTCTTGTATTACCATGTGAGTGGCTGGCTTGGTAGGCTCTGGCTTCATCAAGGGCATATCACACCCACCTATTGCCATTCTTTCATAGGTTCTCCCTATGCTGCTGCTCCTCCCAAGCCTGCTGTTGTCTGGTATTAGGGGAGACCATCCTCTTCTTTCGCAATCAGCTTTACTATGAGACACTGAAGTAGAAACAACAGTTTTAGCTTCTTTAACAGATTTTGTTCTTTTTTCAGGGGCACCCTCATTCCCAACCATATTTGTTGAATTAACCATCCCCTGACTTTCATCACCCATGTCGAAGTCTGTCACCCCCTGCTCTTCAGCCATTTTTAATATTGTTGCCATATTTTCCCCTTTTAATTGTTTCATTTTTACTCTTTGTACACCAGAAGCAACAGGTAATGCAATAGAGACTGGTATCTCATCATCTTTCTTCAACCCCAAATTACTTTCATCCATTACACCCTCCCTTCTAATGCTGGAAAGCTTAACACAGATGAATTGCTCCCTTGAGATGATGAAATATTCAGTTCTTGCTATGTTTCTTCAATAGAATGAAATGTTTCAGTAATTAGTTTGTTCTCAACTACTCAAAGAATTCCCTCAAGGAAATCCCTCACTACCTCCTGGTAAGAATCATCCATGCTGTTACTGTAACTGTATAATCAAGTTCTGCAAGTTCTTATTACATTGCAAACTTTGGATACCCAATGATGGATGTCCCCTACCCACAAATGCCATTGGAGATAAACCCATGGTGTTTCCTACTGTTCAAAGGCAGATCTTCAAACAGCACTCAGTGGCCATCTTGTCTCTTAGTGGATAGTCACCTTTTGTGTCTCTTTTTATTCATCTTTACTTAATTTGCCTGGAGAAGGGACAATGGAAGATCAGTTGGATCAGGTGCTAGGGAGTATGAGGGAGTCATTCATGTGACAGTTAGCAGAAGCTGTAAGTGTATCTTCAGTCTCCCTCTTAATTCAGTTCATTTTCTATCAATTTGTATGCCAGCTATCTTAGAACCTCTCATATCTCAATTATTATACATTCTTGTTTGTTTTGGCAGGGTTTTAAGAAGACCAACTACACCACTGCCCAGGTGTTGACAGCAATGTATTCATGTGAAGATCATCTTCAAAGGGCCTTTACAGATGAAGACATCAGGGGAGGGGAATTGGCTACTCATCTTAAGCCACAGGACTTCACTCCTACCTGGGTAACCATCAGTTTCACTTACTCTTAGAGTCAATGTGCACCTGCAGTTATCTTCTATGCACCTGTTCAAAATTGATGTCCCTGTAACCCATAGGAGCTGGCAGGCCTACCGGTATGGCTCTTGCAACACAGCCTTATCACCACCCTCCCAGTATCTCTAATTTTTTCCCATAACTAATGAGCCACTTGATCTCTCCATTTATTTCAAGGAGGCTGAACTAATTGCTGCCTGTCAGGCTCAGAGCCAATGCTGCCTCACCACCCAGCTTCAAGAAGACCCTGTGGCCCATCAGATTTTCGAGGAAGGGATTGCTGAATATCACAGTGTGTATTACATCCTCTTGTTTTTGCTATTTCGAGATTCACCTAAGTCCTTTTTATACTGAGACACATCACTCCCTGATCCCACAAGTCTTTTTCTCTGTTCCAGAACTCCCAGCTGAAACTGTCTTTCACAAATTAGAGGTGAGAAGCATAAACAAACTGGCAGGGAAATTATTCATAAATTTGAAAAACTGATGGAAGACTGGCTGCCCAGTCTCAAAGGTGCCATAGACAAGACAATGACTAAAGAACAGATCATTGGGGTACTTACTTTTTAATATTTCTTTTGGCTGTTTTTATTGCCATAGAGAAATGGCCTCTCATACTTCGATCATCAACAAATAGTTATAGTAAATACTTCTAGCCATCATGGGATGTTATTGATACAACACTTCAGCTAGGGCATAGTTTCTCAAAATGCCATGATGCTGCATACAATGGAGACACAAAGACTGTCGTCCCCCTCTTGGTAGCACACTGGTTCTAATAAACTGCCCCAGCTTGGAATGTCATCTCATATGATTAATAAGCTGCCTTTCAAACAGAATCAGTGCAGCATCCTGGCTAACAATTAAATCAATCAGTTCTGGCAGTTTTTCTACCATCACGGTTATTAATTGGGGTGTGCACTGCATGAGCCTCTCCAAACTGATCCAGTCCAGCTTCCCACATGCACATTTTATACCCTTCTAAAATAGCCTCTAAGCAGACAGGCATATCCCTTCTTCTTTGACACGTGCACTGACCTCTCGATGTTTATATTTCAGGCCATTTGACACAAACAACAAGCAATCGAAATTGGATTCCCACCACTTGTATCTGTAGCAATAATTTGGCCTGTACTCATCTTCATGCAATATAACCCACAGTTTAATTCCCAATGCAGTACAGTATCTGATGTGATTTTGGAGAATAATTTCAAGATGTCTATAGTCCATATTCTCCCACAATAAAGGAGACTGATCCATTCTGGATTTATCTAGTTCACTTACAATCTCTGGGGCTGCTATTCAAGCAGTTGGTATAGATAATCCTCCTTAACAAGACAGGGTGCCATTGACTCAGAGCGTGTAGCACACAGTACAGTTTGTACCACTAATTCCACCTCTGGCAGTGATAACAATATATCTGTTCATCTTCATCATTCATTAGCAAGTCCGAAATATATAGTCCTAAAGTGGTTTTATATTTTAAGTGTTGCTGCAATTTGGAATCCCAATGTTTCAACCACAGATCTTCCTTCTCAATACATTGATCCAGTTTATCATAAATACTTTTTTAATATTTGTACATAATTTCCATAAGAAATTGTTCTAAATGGTTGGCAACTTCCAATGACCAACAGAAACCAATTCCTCATTCAGATTACTGGGACTTCCTAATTTCATCAATACTGCTGCTACAACTCAGAGTTTCTGGCTCTGCACTGCTTGTTGATCTCCCTTTCCAGAATCAGCAAAACACGTCTGTCCCTCTCCATGTCCCTTTGCCTATCTCCTTAGTGATGAGCAACAATGTTGCATACTTTGGCAAAAATAGCCTAAAAGGAGACCATTTCCTTGGAAACCACTTCCTTTTACCAGAAATAGCTTGTTCCAGTTTCAGGACATTGGCAAAGCAATGAGCAAAAGGAGGGGGAGGAAGAAGGAGATGATCCAGATGCTGGCCAAGAAGAAGACAATGATGAGAGCAAGGAAACCAAAGAAATAGAAAGCTCCAAGGAGACTGAGGATGACATGGCCATAGAACAAGCCAAGGGCACTGATGAACCTGGCATAAGTGACCTCATCTTGTCCCTTCCCTTCACACCATCAGCCTCTTCCCATAAACATCCCCCCTCCTCCACCAAACATGTGCCTGTTGCCAAAAAACACACTGGTCCTCGCTGCTCCCCCTGCAGTGGCTCCCAGGTACCCTTGACCTGCTTCCCTTCTGCTTGACTCCTGTCTGCCCTGAAACTCACTGATAAGTCCTCTTCCATCACCTTTTATCCCCTGTCCTCCAAACCTCAAGATCCCCAGCATACCCTCAACATTGGTGTATGAGCCAACCACGTGCACAATCTAAAATGTCCCAACAAGCAAAGTAAGTACACCTTTAACATTTGCCCTTATCAGTCAACTTCAAAGGCACAAACCAATTCCCATGTTCAGAAGGTGCACCTCAGTGTAACTGTGGCCTGTCATCTCTGCTCCTGTAAATACTAAACAGCACTGACTGGGTGCATCACAAGAAGGAGCAACATAACGACATTGCAGAAGCTGATTGGCTTGGTGACCCCACACTGACAATTGAGATCAAAGAGGAGGTCTCTGCTGAAACCCTAGCTTCTGCCATGCATGCTTGATTCTTCCATTATTGTCAACCCTATCACATTCTGTTAGTGCCATTTGTTATTTAGAAAATTCTAGTGAAAATAAAACGTCAGTTCATTAATGTAAACAATTGAATCCTCCAGTATTTTGGTTATTCAATAAATGCTTAAACCATTTACATCTCTTCCTATAATGGTATTCAGTAGGCCTCCCGGTATGGCCCCTTCTCATCTGTTCCAAACTAGCCCTCCTGGTAGGGCTACCATCACTAGCTTTATTGCATCCAGAGGTTCAATTGGGATGAGACCAATGACCTCTCCCAGACCCATTTTCCCATTGTATCAAGGCTGAGAACCTACTGCTCCAGGGAGAGGGATCTAGATGGGGTATTATTTCTCCTCTTTCCTACAGCTTCGTACTAATGAGACTGTGTCTTGGGGCCTCACAGCATTATGGCTTTAAAGTGATTATTAAAATCTTTGAGTGGAAACCTCACCTGACTGGTACCCCCCTTATACCCTTCCCCTTTTTGGAAAGTGTGTCCTCACACTAGTAATCTGGATCAAAATAATGATCCATAAAATAGTTTGCCTTGGCCAACTGTACTTCTTTCCTTGTTTGATTATTCTTGTCTTCTGTGTGAATAGGGAAGAGCATATTATGATGTAACGCCCAAGTATTGGTCTCATTACCAATCTCTTGAACTTCAAAGACCAACTGATTGTCAAATTGGTGGAGAACCTTGAAAGGGGTCTGCTCCCACTTGTCTTCAATCTTATGTTGGTCTGGTTTTGGTACCATTATTCGTACTAAGACAACATCACCTGGTTCCAGCCTCATACAATGATATTTATGATCATAATATTGTTTATGTCTTGCAGCCTCTTTAGCATTGTGTTCAGCAGCTGCTTGATGTGCCCACTTCAACCATGTTTGAAGCTTGGCTACATATGAACTGCATGATGATGCTGTAAGACAGGGACCAGTGACTCCAAAAGCAACATTGATAGCTAAGACTGGATGACATCCAAACATCAAATAGTAAGGGGTAAAACCTGTGGCAAAGGAAATGGTACAATTATAAGCATGAGTCATCATGGAGACATGATCCTGCCACTATAACTTCTTCTCTTTGGGTAGAGTTTCCAGCATACCAATGAGAGTTTGGTTGTATCTTTCACATACTCCATTAGTCTGAGGGTGGTATGGAGTCATTCGGAGCTTCCACACATTAGCCAACTGACATAACTCATCCATTAATTTGCAATTGAAGGATTTACCTTGGTCAGTCAGGATTTTTGTGGGCCATCCACAGGAAACTAGAAATCTTTCCCAGAATGTCCTGGCTACCATAGGAGCCTTCTGTGACTTGGTAACAAAGGCCTGTGTGAACATATTGAAGTGATCCATGATAACTAAGATGTTCTTGTGGGCGGATTTCCCCAATGTCATGAAATCAAGATGAAGTAACTTTAAAGGATATTGGGCATGTATGGGATTCATTTTGGCTCACTCAGCTGGTTGTTTGAATCTGATACACCTATCACATTTACAAATGTATTCTCGGCAGGTATCATTCATATAGGGCCAAAAGAACTGTTCCTGAACTAACAAGACCATCCTATCCATACCAACATGTCCCATGTCATCATGACAACCCTTTAATGCCAAAGGCACTTTGTCTTTTGGCAAAACAAATTGTAGCACTGGCTGATCATGGCCTTTCAATGTTACTTTTAGGTAGAGCAATCCTCCTTTAAGGATCAAGTCCCTTTTGAAATGAAGATAGACTTTCAGATCTCCAGAATCCTCAGGTTTATATACTTGTTGTAACAATGTACCCTGTTCAAACAACTGAAGAACTTGTGCAATATCTTCATCTTTGGACTGATTCCTTTGCCAATCATCCTTGGAGTCCTGGATGTCATCTACATGAATCTGATTGCTAACAATGATATCACCAATATC
Organism: Haplosyllis anthogorgicola; assembly: GCA_038406195.1. Taxonomy (NCBI): domain Eukaryota; kingdom Metazoa; phylum Annelida; class Polychaeta; order Phyllodocida; family Syllidae; genus Haplosyllis; species Haplosyllis anthogorgicola. The sequence goes on along the minus strand of JBCAUI010509927.1, from coordinate 11,039 downwards.
AAAGTCATGCAAAGGGGTATGGCTGGGAACTTGACTCTTTTCCAACACTGATTTGACCACTAATGATTGTATTTCTATCAAATTGCCATCCCAGTCCCAAGGAATGCATGACAATGTGTCAGCCTCTACATTTGATTTTCCAGACCTTTAAAGATCTTGAAATAATACCTTGCCAAGTCAACCACCCATCTTTGTCCCATAGCATCTAACTTGACTGCAGTCACAAGATATGTAAGGGGGTTTTTGTTGGTACACACATCGAACACTCCCCCATACAGGTACTCATGGAATTGATCACAGATAGCCAATTTTAAGGCTAAAACTCTAATTTGTGCACATTGTATCTAGATTCAGATTTGCTGAGAGCTTTACTAGTGTATGCAATCACACATAACTGGCTGTCATCTTGTTTCTGATAGAGTACTGCTCCCAGACCCATCTCTGATGCATCTGTGTGTATCTGGAATGGCCACGTTTTGTCTGCATAGGCCAATATGGGTGTATGACTACATAGACTCTTTAACTTTTCAAAGGCCTCCTGACACTTGGAATTCCATTCTACTTGTTTCTTTTTCAGCTTGGCATTTTCTACTGATACCAGCTTATTCAAGGGTTTTGCAACCTGTGCATACTTGTGGATAGACTTGCATTATTAATTAATGAAACCCAAGAAAGATCTCATGTCCATTACTGTTATTGGTTTCGACCAATCTCAGATTGCAGATACCTTTTTGGGATCTGTATCAGACACTATGTGTCCCAATTATGCAATTCAAGTCTAAAGAAAGTACACTTACTGGGGTTTAACCTCAAACCAGCCTGTGCCAATTTTTCAAAGACACCCCTTAGCCACTGAATATGTTCAGAAGGGTTGGTTGCAAATATTACAATATTGTCAAGATAAATGATACACCATTTCAGGTGCAATTCTCCTAAACATGACTCCATTAACCTTTGGAAAGTAATGGGTGCATTGGTTAGCCCGAATAGTATTCTAAGGCATTCATAAAATCCTAATGGACCAACAGTGAAAGCTGTTAATGGAATGCTGCATTCATCCAACAGGACTTGCCAGTAACTGCTCTTCAGATCTAAACTCGTAAAGATTTTGGTTCCATTCAAACAATCCAAAGACTTTTCAATCCTAGGCAAGCTATAAGCATCTTTAATGGTTCTTGCATTCAACTTTCTCAGATCTATACAAAATCGTAATGAACCATCCTTCTTATGGACCAGTACTACTGCACTGGCCCACGGGCTGTCTGATCATCTTATCGCCCCTATATCCAACATCTCTTGGAAATGCCTTCACACCTCATCATATTGATGAGGTGGGATTCGATGATATCTTTCCCTGAATGGAGTTTCATTAGCTAACTTGATTGTATGTTTCACCAAATTGGTTTTTCTGAGTTCTAGGTCATCTAATGCAAACAAATAGTGGAATTCCTCAAATAATTCTTTTGCTGCCTGTTTATCTCTTTCCTCCCACTCTTTCATTCCTGACAAATCAAGTTTGGAGAGTAGTGTTTGAATTCTCTCTGGTGTTAGATCAGATTTATTGGAATGGTCATCTTTCTTCACCTCCTCCATGACATCCTGATCTTTTTCAGCTTTTGGGGCTAACATTTTTGGAATGGTATTAGCAGTGGATACCTCTCACTGTCCCTTTCTCCAGTACTACCTCTCACACCAACAAATTTTGCAAGACCACACCCACCCTTTTTTGATCCTGGTTTTAAATCAGAATATGACGTGACCATCCTCTGTCAAACTCTTTGGTTCTACCATTACATGAACTCACTTTGAATGGCAATTGATCTTTATAATCCCCATTATGGAGATACTCTTCTGGGATTTAATACGGACTCCTATCCCTAGTTTTACATTTCCCACTATCTTATCCAAACCCAAAGGATTGGTCAGTTGTGCTTGCTTTTGAGGAATTTTGGTAGAGATCTCTCCTCTCTTCCATGTTGTATCCAAACTTTCTAACTCCTCAGTAGTTGCTAAGTTCAACATCTCATCAATGAGAAGAGTTCCAATCTGTATGGGTACCCTTTCACCATAATTGCTATTAGGGATTACCAGAAATATTACATTTTGCTTGAACCTCCTTACTAAGGGTATTTCCAATCTAGCCTCTACATAACCCTGGTATGGCACCTTGATTCCCCCCCATACCCTCTATATTCAATATTGTTTTTAATTTGTGAATTGGGAGTATCAATCTCTTGGCTAACCCCCCAAAATTTTACCTACTCAATAAATTCTAAAATAGGAACTGTTAGTACGGGAGGGAGGTATTATAATCCTGATCCTTTATACAGGTTGATAGGGGGTCTAATGAATCAAATGTGATCCTAGAAGGTAGCAAGGTTAAAGCCTTAATAGATTCTGGAGCCCAAATCTCAATGATCACCAAAGTTGTGAGGTACTTATGCTGGAGAGTTCTCCACCCCTGCAAGCTCTCTCCAGTTCATGTTTTTTGAAAAGGGACACTCCCTAAATCCATGTCCCCATCCATAGCAAGTATAGCATTGAATAGGCCTCTGCCCTTCTCTAAAAGGACCTGCCACTGAGGGTGCTCAGCCCTTATTTTTCTTTGGTGAGTTTGTATTACCATGGTATGGTCCACCAACCTTTTTAGAACCACCCATCTCTTTAATTCCTTCTTTTGGGTGTGCTCCTCCAAGGGAGGCAGCCTTTATACATGTTGTTAATTGATCAATCTTTGCACCCAACTCGTTGATATTAGATGACTCAATCACTCCAGATTTGGCAGCTTTTGGCTTTATACTTCCTTTTGGTTCACTCAAGTCATTTTCTACTTCTACTGCCTCATCCAACAGGGCTTCATAACCTGTAGACTCCTGCCTATATAGAAAGCACATACTTTCTCTCAAATTAGGCAACAACCCATGGAAGAACTGATCTTTCAATTGAAGCTTATCAAATCGACCTGGAACCTTACAATCCAAATGTTTATAGATATTTTCTAACCTTCCTGCATATTGGAGCACTTTCTCAGACTTCTCCTGGTTTACCTGATAGAATTCCTGTTGTAATCTATCTATGGTATACTTCTTATCAAATCTCTCTCTAACCATTCAACTATCTCACTTAAGTTGGTATCAAACCCAATGAAGGATAACCGTTCTCTAGCTGCTCCCCTAACAGAATTGATAATCCCTGACCTTACAGATTCAGGTCTGTGTAAAGCCATTGCTCCCTTCACCTGGAAGATCCATTGGTCAAATGCTGCTTCATCTTTTGGAACTGGGTCTATGCCTGAGAAGGTTGGGAACTTTGGAGGAACCTTGAGGCCTTCATACTTTTGAACATTTGGGGTAGATGGTGTGGGTGTATGAAAATCCATTCCACCCACATCTGTAGGTGGAGTTGCAGTACCCGATGGTCTTGATCCCAAATGGGACAACTCACTTTAAATACTGGCCAATAATTGGGTTAACTGGTCTTTATAGCTATCTTGTTCTATCCTCAAAGACCTCTGTTCAGCCTCCAACCTCTCCTGCTGTACTCGTTGATCATGTCTATCCTAGCAATTTTGATCCCAGCCACCAAACACCCTACTACTACTTCTACACCTTTCCGCTGGCTCACCTTATGAAAATCTTGCATCAACTGCACCAAAGAATCTCTAGAATTGAATTCTAACAAAACATCTTGTACGTTCAAAACTGAAATTTGAGTTGTTTCTGTGCCAGTTACATCCCTCACCATTTCCCTAATGGTACCATTGTTAAATGCATTCAAAGGCAGAGCTTGTCCATCCAGTTGCTCAACTCGTACCAAAACTCCCATTGCCTTTTCTATCCATTCCATCCCATCATCATCTGTATGTCCACCCATCATGTACCAATTCATTCAGAATGTCTTGTAGTCATTGTATATATTTGTGTGCATGTTCTCTTACAAAAGCAGAACAAAGTAACAAAACAATAAAGTCACAACTTTTACTCCAAGTGATTATACTTTTCACTTGATTCTACATCCACATCTATACTGATGTGTGCTAAAATTCAGTAGATTTGTCTTCTTCTGGATTCCTCAGGTGCAAGAAGGTGGAGAATGTTCAAAGTATATTTACTACTCACAATACTCTGTCATCTACTCCCACAGGTCAGGGTGTATATGTACCAACTGTAGAAATAATTCAGTAGGAGTTTATATTGTTTTAACAGTTATATCCACTAAGTGATATGATCAGTCATTCAGAGAGCATGTCTCTCCACAGGCATTGGTTCCCATCTCTCTTGTGTACCAATCACAACCTCTGACTCCAACCTTGAGTATAGGTGGACCCATTGACTACACAGTATGGATACCAGTAATGCTGTGTCTTATGATCTCTTGGACACCACTACTGGTAGACCTCCCATCACCCTACTAGCTAGTCTTGACACCTTCACCACTGATGTCAGCACCATTCATTATCTCACTTGTGGTCAAAAGGACCTGACATTCTGTCAATACACAACTGGCCTCGATGTAGTTGATTTCTGATCAGTGCCCCACATTGGGCACCAATTGTCACAGGGTCACTTTATGAATAATTCGCATGTATCTCTAATTCATGCTCTGGGCACCACTCAAAGAACTAACAACAGTGAAGCTTCTGGTTGAACTTTATTAACAAGTGTCTGGTTGAAATCTAAGGAAACACCCTGTCAAGTTTGACAGGAACAAATTGTTAATAACTTGTGAGTCAACAACAATCCCCATCAACTCCCTATATCAGTTTTACCACAAATAAAGTTTTACCCCTTCTCCCTGATCATCAATATCAGCTTTTATTCATCACCACTGTGCCAATATTATGTGTCCCTATTATTCTTGCAAAGTACAACAAGGAATTTATAAGTTTGTATTTACCTGAGAAAGTGCACACTCAGTCCATACCCTGTGAATGTCTACCAAGTTGTGTATGTTGGAATGTACATAGGGTGGTTTATATAGTGGTCTGAAGTCACATGGTACACAAAAGTTGCTCTGCCCATGCCCAAACCCCTGTGTCAATGTCATTTCCTGTCATGGACCTTTTGGCACCAACCAAAACCCTTCCCCCTCTAGTGGTCTGAACTACCCCATTTCTGTCCTTATGACATAATAATGATAACCAAGGTAATCATCATGGAAACTACCATGACAATGGCAGCCAGGGCCATTATAATAACAATTATGGCAATGGTAACAGCCACAGTAACAATAGAGGCAATCATCATAATGGAGGCAGAGGAATCTACAACAACTACAGCAGCCATGTAGGGTACAACAACAATACAAGGTACCAAGGCAAGTTGGAAAACTTAACATAGACTTCACTGTGTCAGTAGATGCCAACCCATATTTGCTTCATGACATTTTAAGAAACATGACCAAGGTGTGAGAAGCATGTGAAGCAGCTGCCAAGGCAGCCTCAAGCCACAATGGCTCCAACAACTCCAACAACTATGGAGGACCAGTTACCAGAAGTCAGTTCCAGCAGAAGACAAGGGATGTCATCTCTGTGCAAGAATTGAATGATGCAGCCCAATATTCTGGCTTCAGCATTGAGGAAATCTGCACAGAAGGAGACAAACTGCTTAGAGAACATCAGGACCAACCAGGTGCTGAAGAGCAACATAAACATTGACTACCTACCAAGTATGAACTGAAGTCTTACTACACAGATGTTGACAATCAATCCCATTTCATAGAAGAAGTGACAATACCTAGTGATTCTGAAGGTTCAAAAGTAGGGACAGTATTCCCACTAAAAATTAACAATAGAAACATTTTTGCATTATTGGTGTAATGCGGTCATCCTTTACCCTATGAGGCATGTGAATGTTTTTAATACAATAGAACAACAAAATAGTCAAATCTTGTGATGTACATCTTTATTACACTTGATAACTGCATGAAGACCATAGAAACTCTCAATCTCTCACAGTAAAAACCCTGTAATACAATGAATAAACATTGTCTACCATTTAGAACAATTTGAATTAACTCAGTAGAAGCACCATATGAACTCTTAATCCCAGTTTTACAAGTTTTACCATATCTCTGGAGTTTTATACTTAAAATACTGATTACTATTACCATTAGAATAGTCTGTGACCAATTTAAAATTTTAAAATACCTGTAAAGTTGACCAAGACTTCAGATTAATGCCTGATAATGCTTCCTGTAGCACACCATCTGATTCTCTGGTTGGAATGCTCCAGGACCTGCTATTTTATACTATTGGGGATTGTTTACATTATGATGTCATAATGTCATGTGACCATGACATCATTGACGTTATGACATCATTTATGATGAAACTTCTGGTATTGCCTATGTTTTCCCATACTTTTACTTGTGTGTTGACAGAGTTTCCTGCAATATTCCATGAAACCAGATCTTTAATTAGTTCCATCATTTTTACTTTGCGACATTCTCCCCTTCTGACCATGGTTATGTCCCCATAACTCACATAGTAATGCACACATTGCAAAAATATAACTAAAACTAATACTACATTCATCACCATTAAACTCACAGCCAACACCCCTGGCTGACTAGGGCAACCTGCAAGAAAACATCTAAATACAAATAATCAATAACATCATTCTGAACTTCTACTCCAATTACTTTGTACTCAGCCTTATACCCAAACAATTAGACTAGACAACATCCTGGACTTCTATCCTTTTTCCGTAACACTCAGTCTTAACCTTCCAATCCTTTACATTTCAACTAACATATAATTAGACAATGTAGCAATGCATGACAGACTTCTACCCCTCTTACACTAAACTCTACCAGGATTTCAACTCACCTCCAACAATCACTTATAATTACAAAGTAGACACATCAATAATAACAACAATACAGACAGCTCATTCCAGACATCTATCCCTTTCAACTATTTTGCACTCAGCCCCAGAATTTCAAATCACTGCATCTCTGGCCTTATTAATACTTACAAATCAAACAACTAATTTATCAAATCACACTTATCTCATTATGTTACTCTAATGATTGGACGGTTGAATCAACTTAAATTATTATAGAACATGGTTTGGTGACTCACCACGACAAGTATCTCATTCCATTACTTTGTAACTCTTTACAGCAAGTGGCTACACAAATAACACTCTTTATTTATGTTCTCCATGGATTCTCCATGCCAGTTGGATATCTTTTGGCATGATGGTGACACACTTTGCATGGATAGCACACAAATTGGTGTCTTCCATCAAACCAATGAGATAGGCCTCAGATGCCTCCTGAAGAGGAATGATAGCTGACAACTGAAATCAAAGATCCTTTATGAGGTTTTGAGTGATGTCTCTTACTAGTCTCTGAAATGGCAAATTCCTGATGAGGAGTTCCATTGATTTTTGGTATCTCCTAATTTCACGAAGGGCTACAGTGCCAGGTCTGTATCACTGTGACCTCTTAACTCCTCCCATGACTGGGACATTCCTTCTGGCCACTTATTGGGCCTTGATGGAGGAGGCAGCAGCTTTCCTCCCTTCACCACTCCTATATGCTATGCCACTACCTCACCCTTTCTTCTTTGTGGGCTCTCCAGCCAGATTCCGGGTGGCATCTTTTTCTGATAAGGGAGTGTCACCCTCATGCCAGCTAGCATCATCCTCATCATCTTCATTGTCTTCATCATCCCTTTTCCACTTCCAAGAAGTCACCTGCTTTCCAGCTGCCTTCTCACCTGTGGGCTTCTTCTTCAATTTCAACTTTCGTTTTAGTTCCTTGACTCCATGCTCTGGGAGTCCTGTCCTCTGGAGCTCCTGAGCTTTCAACTGTTTGCACTGCTCCTTCTCAGCTACTATTTCAGCAGAGAAATTTTCCTCTTCATCCTTTTCAGTGGTTGTCATTTGTCAAGGCATCTGGCTGTTAGGAAAGAGATTAACAGGTTTACTACCTGCATCCCAACCCCTTCCCAGACATCTAAGTTTATCAGCATTAATTTGTGCATAATACAATTTATAAAACAAAGATGGTTTAGCAGCCTTTATATTAATTGGTTTGCTTGTACTAGCAACTGTTTCACTTCTAACTCCAGTTTTTCTTATCTCATTTTTTGCTTCTTTCTGCACAATTTGTTTGTTTACTTGAGCTTCCCTTAAAATACTGTGGATACAAGATTCAGTATTGTTAGTAACCTTAGTACCATCATGCAAGCTATGAGTAACTCTTTTTTTCATTGTTTCCCTTTATCCAATTCATTTTCCTTATTTGTACTTGAGTTAGGTGAATCATCATGCAAATTAGCTAGATTAAACATAGATAATGGTGGAATTATTTCTTCAGCTGTCATAATACCTCCAACCTCATGTGTATTAATGGGTTCTATTGCAGAGGGCACTGCAGTGGGTTCTTCTCTCATCTCAGTTGATGTTGTCACTGCAGCAGCCACTGTACCTGGTTATGGATGGATCTCCACCTCTGCTTCTATGCTTTTGCTTAATTTTCTACAGTTAGTATTAGCCATATCAACTACTTGTGTGATTAGTTCATCTAATAAATGTTCAATCAACTGTCTGTTGTCAGCTTGCATTTTGAGAGTGATTTCCCCAGTTAAATCAACAGAACTAGTGTAATCTCATTCTGAACTATCATACACATGCACCAACCTTGCCTGCTCATACCTCGGTAGATACTTCCTAGCAGTTTGCTTCATCCTGGCCATACAACTGCAACAATTAAAATAATTATCATTTCCATCACAAATCTCTCTCCCTCTGACCTACTCAAAATTAGAACATTATGGGTCCCCTGTCTTTTCCATGGGTTTCTGTGTTCTCACCACAGCATTTCATTAACCTTTGTCATCAGCCGACCTTTTTTTTCAACAACATGTCTAAATGTGGGAAATTTGATTATATCCTGCGGCTTGAGGAAGTCTTCTATTGCAACCAGTTGTTTTCCATAGTAAGACTCACTTTATATGCCTATTATTGTCAATTTTACCAATTTTATTGTGAAATTCTCTAATTATCACTCATAACCATGTGCTTTCATTTTCTTCCAATTCTAGGGGTTCTCAGCCATAACATATTCAGCTGATGAATGCCTGAGAATCATCCACCATGCCAAGCAACAACTTGAGAAGGAGATCACCCCAGAGGAGGTGGAACAGGGTGCCCTCAAATCTCTTCTTGTCCCAGAATACTACACCTCAATAACTCAGGTATTTGCATTATTTCTTCATTAATTCATTACTTGGTACCTCTAGACACAGTTAGGACCTTGTTTTCATTTAATGCTTACCCATACACTGGTGGGAGAATTGAAAGTAGCTTAAACGGGATGGTATTGAAAGCAGTTCATTTAAAATGGTCTTAACCATTGATGAAACTAGACAAACCGAAGAAATCAGCAACTTACTGCCACCCACAGACAACATCAAGCCACAGTATTCATTTTTAGAAGATATTATGAACATTTAATAATTTTTCAGAAACAACTAATAACTTGTATTTATAATACTTTCTTTTCAACCTATTTTCCGTACAGTATTTATTGTTAAAAAAGTGTTTACAACTTGATCTTTATCAGAAATCTAAAAGCATTAATTAGCTCCCCTCAAAATTAAATGGCACGTCTTCCCCCCTAAAAAGACATGTCAGCCTTTGTTGCTACCTAATTACCATGTAGTTAGGGGGTTCCCCAGAATCTCCTTACTATTACCATATCTCCAGGCAAATCACCATATTGTTAAGTAAAAATGTTATAAAATAAACCACAGCCATTGATGCTTCACCAGAACTCTGAGGAAGATCAAACACAAAACTACTATCGAAAAGCACTTCAGTTCTGCCAATAAAATCATCAAACACATCAAACAGAAGAATTAACAAAACATTGTTTAGTTCAGCAAAGTTTATATTTTCTTCTTCCAAATACTTCACTTAAATAACACTAAACATTTAGACAAAATGTTTTATCCATAAGTATCATTCAATGTCTTTTTTCATAGAAATCCTTGACTTTGAGAGTTCAATTTTTGTATTGATATTCTGTGAAACATGATGCGTAAATATTTCCTCTATATAGACATACATAAGTTCACTATTTCCTATTGTCAACTGTTATTTGCAAGGTAATAATTCATCCACATATTGTCTCAATACTTTCTGGTTACAAAATTTCCTGTACTCAGATCCTTGTCCATCATATTTCATTTCAAATGAAAATTACTTCTAAGTCATCAAATATAACTACATGTCCATCGTAATGGTCCTCGTGGTCACCAACAATTGGATATTCATTGAGGTAGTAAAAAATGACAAATAAATGCTGTATAAATTCATCAATGTTTGAAATGTGTGGAATTTGCAGATTACATCCATGATTTGAGCTTCTTCTTGTGGAACACATGATAACACATGAATTGAAAACTTCACAAAAGTGAAACTTCTCAAAGTTTATTGCATGACTATGTCATGTCATTTTTGTAAATAGAAACTGTTGGTGTCAAATATGTCATACAGAAAAGAAAATACATTGACTGAAAAGATCGTTCACTCTATGCACTTACAAAAGTTGTCAAGTTCCTTTAGTCAATATGTCTTTTGTTCATTATTGTAGTCAATAGAAAACATGAAAGTGATTAATTCCATTTCTTTAACTATATGCCACATATATTCCATCTGTACAAACATTCCATCCATAGAAACATTCCATTGACAGAATGTTTTGAACATTAATTCCATTAATTCCAACCTGACATAATGTTTTCTAAATGATCAATGTCACTCATCCTACAACCTATACCCCTTGCCCACTCACTATCCATAATAGCAAAGGCTTTGTCAAAGGAACTCTTCAAATCCATGACACCATTAAGTCTCATATGATCTGGACTGTACTCACTTTCTCCACTCTTCCTCATGTGAGTGGCCTCATCTTTGTACTGATCTTGGTATTCTTTCTCAAGTGTTGGCCATAAGTGATGTGCATCATCAAGACCAACAGGACCTATTCTAGCTTGGACATCCAGAGCAAATAGCCAAAATCCA
>JBCAUI010509916.1:0-12642 GCA_038406195.1 Haplosyllis anthogorgicola | reverse complement strand
TCAACACTAAGCACATCCTAGCCATTCAATGCACCAATCATCACAAATAATTCAAAATAGAAGCCGTATCAATATGTAAGACAGGCTTTCCCTGTCTTACTTGGTATGCAACCTAGTATCAGTCTTAAACTATTTTATTCTTCATTTTTAAAATTCTCTGTTTGATTTGCCCATACCAACAACACAGAAAATATTTGGCTCCATTGTTCGCCCTCCAAATTGCCGATGACTTTCTTCGTAGGTCCCTCGTGTACTGCAAGACGTCAGTAAAATAATTTGATAATTGAGGCACTATATAATGGATACACCTCGAAAAAGTGTTGCATATTAGGAGCCCGAGCTTTAGCGAGGGTGCCTCAGGGGGAACTTCCTATTATTTTAGTACAATAGCGCATCAAAAGCACAGCGGGAAATTCTTTCGTTCTCTCCTTTGTACTCTTCAGTGTGTGTGTGTGCAGTCACACTACAAGAATGTGGCGATAACGGTGAATAATCAATAATTGAAGACGATTGAGACGACTTGATATAAAATATAATTGGTGTTACGTTGCGTTCACGACTCTTGGAGCAAAGTTGCAGTATTTGTGTCTGAAGGAAAGATTCAAAATATAAAAGTAATCGGATGTGAAAAGGGGAAGAAACTTTAGCCTACCTACCTAAATTGTTGAAAAGAATTAACATTCCAAGAAGAAAGACAAACATCCTCCGAATATCCATTTCTTAACTGTCTTTCTTCTACAATAGTTGTATAGTCTTGATTGTTATATTTTTTATCTCCAGAAATCCGTTTGCACTTTTATATTTGCTTAACATCATGAAAAGAGGTATTGCATTATGTCATTCGTTTCACATTTTCCTTGTCTGCCAAGTTTCTTTATGGCCGTCACGTCCTGTAACCAGATATTAGTAGGTCAAGTCACTGCGAATAATTCCTTTCAAATGTGAAAGATGTTGAAACAATACAAAATTTTCAATGACGCAATATTTCCCAGATCTGGGTAATTTTCGCGTTGTTGAAGTAAATCTGTCCCGTTGATGACGTAAATCGGAATCCGTCTGAACCAATCACACGTTGAAGTCTATCATACGATGCCGTACCAGAGCAATTCGATCAATTCAGTGGTCCGGAGATAAGGAAGTTGGCCTTCTTGTGAGCCAGCTTCTTGACCATTGCCTTAGGGGTACCACCACCCCTGGTGACCCCACTGGTGGAAGACCTGGCATTGTCCCCAGAGGCTACTCTGGTGGAGGCCTCCTATGACATGCATTGCTGCTGGGCAAGCCAGATGGCATGAAGGCAGGTGGGAGCATTGGGCTCAGTCAGCTTATGGGCCCCTCCCCAGTGATAGGAGGCCAGATGGGTTTTCATAGACTTGGAATCAAGGTATACCAGAAGGAAAGGTACTGTGTTGCCACTAGAGGAGTTACATCTGGGTACAGTATCACAGATGGTGCACCCAAAAGTGAAATTGTAGTGCTGGTGGCACACATGGCCAATCAGGCTTGCATGGTTGGAGTTTGTGTGGTGGCACCACCAGCACTGGATATACCTGCTGCTACTGCCACCTCACTTGTATCCCTTGATAGTGGCATCTGTGTGAGGGGGTATGACAATATAGCTCTTCAAGAACTGCTCTGGGTGGGATGTCAGGAAGATGTAGTTGTACTGGCTTTTAAGCCATCTCTGAGCATTGCTGTTGGGCTTCCCCATCCAGGCCAGACAAGGCTACAAGTGGCAATGTGGGGTGTAGGTGGATCTCTGTGGTGGACTGCACATGTGTATGGTAGAATGGGGCAGGAACCATCTCAAGTGGCCCATCCTTGTCATAGATGAGGATCAGCTTGCCAAGGGCTATGAGTCACATGCACTCCACAATCAGGGCATCAGACTCCTTGGCCCATAGGAGGGGCTGCACTCAGTCTATCTCTGCCTGGACTTGTTCAGCTTTAGTCAGGCTGCTGTCACCACCATCTTCTGACTCCTTGTCATCAGTGCTCTCTTCATTGTCATCATCATCATGGAATGCATCACTGGGGACAACTATCTTGCCTTGCTGGCCCTCCTCGTCTTCCTCCATGGCATTGTTGTCATCCTCATTTCTGGCATCATCACTCTCAGAGCTCTCACTCTCCTCATCATTGTCAGCTGGCTCCCCTTCCAATTCTTACCACTGCTCAAGCTCGACTCGGCTCCCTCAGAAGGGACCTTATCATCATCCTCATCAATCACCTCTACCAACAACTCTGTGTCTGAGGACCTGGCACAGTGCATTGGTCTTAGAGACTTGCCACTGGCATGGACCTTGCATTCTGATGACTGCTGGCCTGATGTTGGCTGGCTGGTGCAGGGCACCTCTGTAGACTTTTTGGCAGATGGTGGCTGGGATGATGCTGCCCTCTTGCTGTCTGTACTGCTTAGCTCCTGTCAAGACATGGGTGCCGGTGGCTGAGTGGTCCCAGTTGAAAGGTTCTCAGATGTGGGGGAATGGTCAACCCTTGTGGCGGAACCCTACCCGGTGGAGTCTTGGTGGCCCCAACTCAGGAAGGTGCCCCCTCATGCCACAGGAATATTCCATAAACCAGATGCCAGTGCTGTTATGGTGTCTGTAATTGTCATGGACTCAGCTGTGCTGATGTTTCCCTGGTCATCATGGCTCCGGAGACTGTCGCCCCGACCCTCAGTGCCACCTATGGCAACTTGGTGGCTGGCAGTGGCCTGTACCTGAGAAATGGGCCCAGAGCACCCTTGCATGGCCAATGGAGGCATGTCGGGTGCAGTGCCCAGGCTGGCAGGCAGTCAGCATAAGGCCCTTGGTGAGAAGTTTCCTCAGATCATAGCATGGCACTGGTAGGGGGTCCAAGTTGGGAAGTGGAAGCGGCTTGAACTGGATTCCCACTCCTTTCTAGACAGTGGACATGTGGTTCAGGCTGTCAAAGCCACCATGCACCAGTTGCTGGGTGGCATTGCCATAGGTGCAGGTGTAATTAACTTCCAAGTTCTTCACATCCACCAGGTGCTTTTCCAGTACCACCCAGACATTTGTGTATTGCTCTACCACCATCTCAACATGGCCAGCATGAAGGGTGTCAACTATGTGGAGAGCTGCATTGGGGTCTCCAGCAGACAGGATCTCACTAACCTGATTCCAGGTCTTCTGGAGGGTTGCTCCATCTTTTGGTTCATGCAGAAATGACACACCACATTGTTCACTCACTGCATGTAAATGCTGTGGGAGTACTCCAAGCTCACCATCTGGAACCGTGCTATTGTCTGAGCCTCCACTGCATTGGCAGTGCAGTGGGGGAAATCAGGCCCTTGCTGCTGCCATCTTGGGATCTCCACCATCTGTGGGGTATGCCAAAGTGCCTCCAAAGGTAAAGCCCCATTGATGCCACTCATGTAGCTCAGGCTCCCTGGTGCCACTGGCCACCTCATGGAAATTTTGTGGTGGGTGGCTGCACCAGCCCTGAAGCTGGCATGGAAAAAAAGCTGGCCATCGCACCTGAGCTGGCTTAGCTGGGAGGCAATGGTGAATGAATCAACCTGGATGGGGATGGCCCAGTTGGACATAGGCACATCTGACATTGTTGCAGGAGGGCTCCTCCTGGATGAAAGTGTCAAAGGGGAGGATGGCCCAGCCACCCCTGTGAGGAGTCAGCCTGAGTGGTGGTAGATCTTCTGGGTGCCACCATCCCCCATGAAGTAGGCCAGCAGGGCCATGGGTGCCCCAGTGCCCATCTCTTGAGGCCAGGGTCCGGCCAAGATTTTGTTGTCAACATGAATGAAGCAGCAGACTTCAGCCTCTTTCCTGATCTGGTCAGCTCAGAGCTTCTTGATCACCTTCTGAATGGATATGGTCTCTTGGTGCTTGAATGTAAACACCCTACCCATGCACAAGATGTGGGGCTCACTGGACTCTCTCACTGGGGGGTCTGGGGTGGTGGTAGTCATCAATAGAGCTGCCTGTGGCACAATCTTGGGTGCAGGCAGGGTAGCATCAGGCTGGGTGTACTGGCCAAAGAAGCCTCAAATGATCATCTGGCACACAATGCCCTTGGAGCAAGCTTCCATGGGCAGCATGCCCACTTCCTGAAGAATGTCCATGCCACCCCAAAGGTGTATCAGAGGCTCAGTCATCCTCTCTAGGTGACCAGGGTAGTAGTGGTTGGTGTGAGTAGGATCAGGAGTTTGGCTGGATCATGGCAGCCCTCCAGTGGTGGAGTGACATGACTCATCCATTGAGTCGCTATCCTCATAATATGATTGAGTATCACTGTGCACAGTCGTATTGCTATGGCATGGCTGATTGGCCTCAGTGGCCTCTGGGTCAACTGAGAGGTCATCATGTTTTGGCTCAGTCTGCAAGCTGCTGTCCTGGTCCCTGACTGTGTTGCTGGCATGTGGGGTGAGGGCTCCCCTTGGGTATATCATCGTCTTCTTCTCCTCTGGTGGGTGTTGTGGGGTCACTTGAGTTTCACCATCCTACAATGGTGAGAGAGATACATGAGTAACCTGGAGGAGAGATAACTGTGCCCTAGCCTCTGCCATAGTGGGAAAACCATGTGGGCAGCCCCAGGCTGGCAGCACCAGGATAGCGGAAATTTGACAGGCACCACTGTTAAGCAGCAACCACCAGACAGGCCACTGCCAGAAGGGCGATGGCCAGAGGGAGTAATGCCATGGTGGCAACTTACCTTGTGGGGATTCCCCTCCATCAGATGCATGGCAGCTTTCACTCTGAATGCACTCCCATGTCAGCTGTGTTCCTCTTTGAGTTACTCAAGGTGGCCTATGACCCTGGCACCATCTGTGTGGTGGCTGCCCCAACTGCAGGGGTCATGGGAAGTTTGGCTGTCCCCCTCTTGGATGCAGAGTGCTCTCAATGCTGTACCAACATTGCACAAATGGTTGTCAAGCACACCCGGCACTGCCCTGATCCCACTGGACAGCTAGTGTTGTTACATGGTTGTTTATCATATGCCAAGTACCAGTGCACCTGTGATGTTGCCTGGGCTGAACTGGTCCAGCAGGCCCCCTCCCATGGCACCAGTGCCAATGTCCCTCAGTCTTACATCAATGTATCATGTCAGCATGATTTTAAAGTGAAGCGCTTGCAGGCCAGTGAAGACATCTATGCCAGAATGACCCTGCAGATAGCCCTGTTGTGGAAGGAGTGTGCCAGGAGCTTGAAGTCATGGTCCAGAAGAGCTGATGGCTCCACCTTGCATGATTGTGGTCACCACACCAGCCCAGTGGTGTGGCTGGCCAGCCCAACAGAGCCAGTGGCCAAGCCGGCAGCCTGGCCTGACCTACCAGCACCAAGTCAACTCAGTGGCCATGCAAGAGGGGAAACTGCATGGGTAAGCAGGTGAGGGAGTACCATGCTGCTGCCCAGGCTTGTAGGCTAGCCACCCAGGGTGGCACCATGCCCCAGGCTACCCCTCCCTCAGATGTGGCCCCCTCCTCCCATGGCACCATGAAAGGGGCAGATGTGGGGAGGAAGACATTGAAAGACCAGTGGTCCTGCCATGGGGCATACGCTATGGCTGAGGCATTACAGTGAGAGCAGTGGGAAAGAAGGACCATGGTGATGTGGCCAGTGAAAGGGGTGTAACATAGGCCACCCAACCCTGCCATGGAACCAGAGGTGTGGCTGGCCTACCAGATACATAAGATCAAGCTGGAGGACCTCCCTGTGCCTTCCTGACATGAGGAACTCTGCCCCATGTGCCCCACCTGGCATCCAGAATTGGCTGCCCAGCTGCAGCTGGTGTGGGCAATGCCTGGGAGCAGCAAACACTTTCATGGGAAGCTGCCCATATCCTGCCCACTGGAGCTGCCCCAGCTGAGATGTCATGAGTTCCTGCCAGACAAGTTTGAGGAGCTGGGACACCATGACATCCGGTCCATGCCTGTAAGGGACCAATATAGGCTTGCTGCCTTTGGGGTGACCCTCCTGTGGGCTAGCAACTTTAGTCTGGAGGACTATGTCATCAAGAAGAAGCTCCCTGGTTGTGTCCAGGAATATACAATTTGAATGAAGCCCATCCTCCCTCTTGACATGGATCACCTCATCCACTGTTTTAACTGGCCAAACCCAAACAATAGCAGTGGCCTGTTAAGGGCATAAAACATTACGATGCTGGGAAGGTGATTTATGCTGACCTGATAAGGAGTAAAAGAAGCCCTTGGAGAGGACTTGGCCAAGGCCAGCAGATCACTGACCACACTGGAAGCAGTGCTGGTAGAGGTAGACTGGTCACCTCTGCAATTGCGAGAGGAGCTAGGGCTAGGGATGCAGAGTAAGGCACCAGCTACATACTGTGGCTGCCCCACTGCATCCCTGCAAGTTGTCTGGGGAGATTCTTCAGGAAAGATGCTTCTGATGTGGGGACCATGCTCCCCAGGTTTTGGCACTCTGCTGAGCTCACCTTAAAAGACATGGTGATGATGCTTGACCCACCAACCCCACCTGTGACTATGGAGCTGCCACCACTGGGAGGTATCAAGCCCATGATCGATGATGACACTGCCAATTTCCACAGTGACTTTACAATCATCTCCCATTCATCAGTTAGATGGGCCATGGCAGAGGAGGAAGCATCCTTGCCCATGGCCCAGAGGCACTGCTCACCATCAGGTGATATGGAGGGTGCCTGAGCCTTGCCATGCAAAAGGATGAATCAGGAATGAAGATGAATGTGATAGCTGGGGCCCACATTGCCTAGGCTTTGCTGTGCCTTACCATCTGGCAACACCATCATGACTACTGCCACAACTGTGAGTGCTGTTATTTCCAATTTATACTTACTTCGTAATTTATTGTAGCTTGCTCTTTGTAACTTATTGTAATTTAAGACTGTATATTGTTGTTATTATCATGTTTTATGCAGTTATTTCAGGTTGATCTCAAATAAAGTGTGCCCAAGGATGGGTGCAGTTGTCTGGGGGAGAGCGTGATGTGCTTGGGATCTTCACCACATTTTCTGGCCCACTTCCAGTCATGTGACAATGCCTGGCTGGCACCTCTAGGTAAAGCTGCCTGCATGGTGACTGCCCGGCTGACATCACTAGGCTGGCAGTGTTCCCAAGAACACTGCCACCTGGTGATGACCCAGTGGCACTTGGCCAGGTTGGTCTATTTTTAGCATCCCTGCCCAGTTACTACCCATGCACATGCACACAGGCTGTATTTGACCTGACATCATTTAAACGATGTTACATCAACTACTTCACCATTGTGACATCACCCTGGGGTGACATCACCCTGCCACCCCTTTAAAACAGCACGGCACATGTTTTTCCCACCCTTGACTAGCTAGAGTTGCTAGGAGAAGGATTGCCAGCACATCCCCAATTCCCCAATCAGCTGCTCCCCTGGCAGTGTTCAATCATTGCCCTTTGTCTTACTCTTTGTTTGACCATGTGGTAGCCATGGCTGCCCCCTTCAGTCCATTATTAACTAATTTGGTTGCAAGCAGTGACCACACCAGCAGTGGCACCACACCCTAGAGTAAGGCACTAGATCAGGATCGCCCCTTTCCCCACAGCCAGTGAGAGGCTGGGACGAGTAGTTAACCTCGGTGCTCACATTATTAGCGGTAATTGAATTTCATGCTGAGCTCATTCAATTCAATTGTTGCGGGGGGCTTAACTTTTAATAGTAATTTCATTATCTGAACTAATAAAAGTAGCGAATGTCTATAATTCATAAGCCCGAAAACCATTTCCTGGAAAAATGTTTTGTGGAATCTTTTGAGGAAATGTGGCTATCTCGTTCCACACACGCTTAGACAAATATTTGCAAAATAGGATGAGCGAGACCTTGTAGTAGAGGTGTATATGGAAGTACTTGACTTTTAATTGGATGTAATCACGAGATAGAAGCATTAGGAAAAGCTGATTTCCTGAATGAATCTTACGCATGATTAAAAATTTCAAATCTGTCCCGTAAGGCCTCAATTAACCTTTATTAAAACCACTCTTCTTCTTCCTCGTTTTCAATATGTTGTTACTTCTAAAAGTCCAAGTCCGTGTTTAGTCGGAATTAGAATTGAAGAATACATTATGCTTTGTGGTAAAAATGATTGTTGCAAAGTTCTATGGTTTTCATACAAATGCGTCTTTTCCATTTCATATCATCAGTACACGGAATTCATGCCAGAACTTGAAAACGGCAAGAAGCAATTGACTGTTCTTTGTGTAAGACACACATCATAAAATTCTTTTGTTGACTAAATGAAATACAACTCGGGCGAAATATAACTGATAAGAAGGGACACTGTTTATCTTTTCGTAGACACAATACAAACATAAATAATATCAATCCAAGAGGAAGCTAAACTGCAACAAGATAATGTTCTCAAGTGCAGAATGGCCTTTTCAGTCTTCTCAATTTCCATGAAAAATATGACGAAGAGCACGAATCGGTAACATATTTACCACTTAACCTTTTATAAGCCACCAGGCCTGCCTGAAATAAAAACGTGGCCTTAAATCAGGTCAGACCAGGAGAATTTATGGTTAGGTTCAGCTCTTGAAATCATAATTATTTTCTGTTTACGTGATAAAGGGTACAATTTCGCACTTAGAGTAAAATACTTGCATAAGCAGGAGTGTGATACGGAAGTCAATACTTCCTGTAATAAGTTAACACTGACTACTTTTTTATCATTGGGCCAATGGGACAAATTAACCGACTTTACAACCAGCTTTAATCGTCGAAATATGAGCAAAACTTAGAAATCCTTTGTGGTGATTCGGATCTAAAGCAGTAAAACACAGTCACGGTAACATGGATATCGTCCGTAACTACTTCAGTACACAAAAATCGTATTAGAGCTGTAACACAGTACTTAATGGGAGCCCCTGTTTGTACCCTTATTTACACAAAATTGATACGAGTTTTATGTAATGCTTCACTCCTCCCGATCAATCAATCACAATTGCAAAAATAACCAATTAGATGTTAGCTCAATTTCATTTGTTAGAACATTATCGTATGGTCTTCATTTTCATAACATTAAAGTAATAACTTTTCAAAAATATAGTCTACTGAAATTTTCTTCCTGTTTCATTGTGTGCGCAAATGTAGAGGATGTTACAGACGAATAGAATTGTTTTTGCGAAGACTGCATGCAATTAATATTCCAGACACGGTGGTCATTTAAAGAAAAATTACCAAGGTATCTCCAGCAATCAAGGCAGATCAAAGACAATAATGTAGACATTTCTGTGGAATGGCACGCATAGTTTTCGTCCAAGTAACTACAGGATCTGTGTTTGGTTAGAGTAAAAGCAAACATACTAACTAAAACAAGTAAACGCAGAATGTTTGAAAATTAGTTAGAGTGAGATGAAATCTAAATGAGCAACATTAAAGGTAATGAATGAAATTGGTTTCATTCAATGCCCTTCACGAGAAAGCTAGCACAGTGTTCTATTGCTGTCATGTGCTCCTGATTTTCTGGTATCAGTGTACGGAATTCGTATCAGAAGTTTAACAATAGCGCATCCAAAGCACAGCATGAACTTTTTTCGTTCTCTCTTTTGTTCTCTTCGTTTCAAAAATTATACGATTTCTGTGTACTGTTGGTAATATTCTTCTATTAGAGAAATCGTGTGGAAAGAAATCATTTTCCGAACTTGTTACGTCAAAAAGAAAACGATTGCATTTGTGCGGTACGTGTACTTAGTGTAACAGATTGAAATTGATTTTGTGTCATTATTTCAATTGTCTGTTTTGAGTTTTCTCACACGGATATAAAAACAACGGGAATTTTTCCATCTGATTTCCAATAATCACGTCTCAGAGATTTGCCAGGACATTTTGAACAACTTGAAATTGGTCACTCATAAGACTCAAATGCCTCGCAGCTAATGTCGTCATTTTAAGCTCAGTTAGTTACCATTTCAATTTACGTTAAAAAATGCATCAGTTTACGTTAACAATGACCTGCCTGAAAGATTAACACAGGATGAAATTCCTATCAGTTTTGAAACAATAGCACATCAAAAGCATGGAATTCTTGTTTCCTCTTTTGTTCTGTACGTTTTCAAATTGATAGGATTTTCATAATCTGACTGTCACTTTGAAACAGTAACCATCAAAGGCACAGCGTGGAATTCTTTTGTTTTCTGTACGCTGTACGCTTCGAAATTGAATGGTATTTCGAGAGACGCTCTTTTAAATTTCATGCTGAACCACTGCTCAGCTAATAGTGGCGGAGCCTTAAACTTTTAAACTAATTTCATGATGTGGTACATTTTAATTGTTGTTAATGCTTGGCCACAGGCTAGATGATAATTCAAACAATGTGATTGCAATATTATTATCTATCGGCATCCACTTCTTAGTCTACATTACTTCACATGTCTGGCCATCAGTAGTTGAGCGTCACTGGTAATGTTCAAAAAATTTTTTTAAAAATAATCCATTCATGAGCATTTCTTGGAACACTGGGTTAAACAAATAAAACGTAATTTTTTTGTAAAACTTTGAAGTATAAAAGAAGAAGCATACCGAAAAATCTAATATTTTACAAGTGTACTAAACATAAAAGCACGTCTCTTGGTTGACACTGGAGTCTCACTGCTGTGTGAAGATATCTGTTCACCATGTTCTTTTATATTGATGATTTCATCTGCTTTACAAAAAAAGCTGATATCTTCTGCCTTAGAAACGCGTTCGATTGTGAACATCTTTTGATAAGCCCTACAACAAGTCGTTCAATAGAGACCAAAGGCAAAATATAGACTGTTCATCGCAGCCACTTTGTGAAATTTATATAACTGTCATTTAGTCAAATGCCACTTTAAGGAAACATTTACTTTGTTTATTGTAACAAATGTTCCGACCGAAAATGTTTTATAGGACTTCATATTTAAACTGCCTGATAATCCTTCATTTAGAACAACCTTGAATGTCCAATCAAATTTAGTCTGGCTTGCATTGTAGATCAAACAACACAAATTAGGTACCACCATATGGCCATTGACTACACATCTGGTATAATTTTTTCATCAGATTATCACTTGTCCCTTGACGACTGAAATGTTTTACCATAAACAATTAAAATTACTTCTATACTTGTTTTTATGCATTAGGTCTAAAAAATAGCAATGTTTATGCTGCTTTTCAGAAAAAAAAACTGACAATGAAAGAGGCATAAATCAATTAATTCTTGATGTACAAATTTAGCGAACAAAGAAACACATACTATTTATTTGAATGACATATAATTGCAGCAGAATTAGATCATCATATCTTATTGTCACATTCATTTATCACAGGAGCAATAAAAATGCTTTATTTCTTACGCGAATGTTTCTTTTGTTAACACAAAGTAACAGTTCTACATTTATAATGTCATACAAATTCTAGGATTACCTTTTCAAAGTTATAATATAGAAAAATATTTTGTGTAGACCCAGTCAAATAAAGTAGATATTCGAGCTTTTTACTAATTCAATTTTGTTTGACTAATTAGCCTAATTAGCCTAATTCTCCTAATTTTATAGATAACATAGTTTCAATTAATAGTAAACATTCAAATTTTAGTAATTTTATCAATTGTAGTTCTTACTAAAATAAGTATCAAATTACACTAAAGATAGTAATCTTACAATTTTTAATTTTACTATTTTTGGTATAATTACTGAAATTTGTTTTTAAACCAGACATTTTCAATTAGGCTAATTAGGTAAAAACTGATTTAGTAAAAACCTCGTATGTGGATATGCTATTTATGACGATGCCTCTTTTTTTCACAAAACTAGATGGAGAGCCCGCTATCATGCGCAAAATCCCAGAAATTTGAGAGGCGCTTGTTAGTTTGAGGCTAATGATATTTCAGATGACTTCATCTGTATTGGCAGATGGACCCCTTTCCCCTCTCCACTGGACGAGGTGTGATACATAGAGATCAGCTGTGATTATTACAACTAGCTGGGTAAGGTAGATTCTCATGAGTCTTGACACATGAAAACTTCTTGGGAAGGCACATTTTCTGCAGTTGGTCAGCTTCGTTTCTCGAACTTTCTGATTGCAAAACTATGAAAAATACAACTGTGAATTTAAGCTACACATAGAATATTTTTGATAACTAAGATTTTTACCAGATCACAAGGTTTTTATGACTGTGTCTATTCACTGCGATTACTGAAGAAATATTGCTTTTTTCATCTTCTTTTTCACAGTACAGGATATTCAATAAAGACTGCAGTAGAAGAAGATTAGCATTCAGACAAGAAACGTTCTGCATAACCCCGACATACATTTGGTTACCTCCAGTTAGAGACAACAGAGCATGAGTTGAGGGAGCCTAGAACCTATTATACTCCAAATAAGCTCCTCCCACTACTCACGCTATAGAGTAGGCTGGGGAGAGCAGCAGCTTCCATTGTGTTAGCAATTTGAGTGAGCACACTACTCGAGTAGTATTAGCTAGACCTCCAGGCAGTCAACAGGGTGTTGTTACTGGTCTGTGGTAGGAAGGCTATACTCGGTAAGAGTCCTAGGGACATGCAGAGATAGTGTACGCCAACTGTGGGACAGGGTGGGTGCACTGATCATCTGGGCAGTGTCGCCGACAGACTCTGGTAGTATTAACAAGAGGACCTTTGTAGCCGTGGTGCCGGGG
>JBCAUI010509905.1:0-12642 GCA_038406195.1 Haplosyllis anthogorgicola | reverse complement strand
CTGGCTCTGGCAAGGCATCATGGGATGGCAGCTCATTAACATAATTTATGTCTGGTACTGAGGAGGCCACCTCATTGACTGGCAGGTCATCCTGCAGACAGCCCCCCTGCCGTGTCAGGAACGTGACACTTTCGCCTCTTAAATTTGTTAGATAATTGTATGATAATTGATGACAATGGTATAAATGCAACAATTGCAACACATATTACATGTCAATTCCGGTTTATCCACAATTTCTTCAATTTGGTTCCACTGAATGAGTAATTTTGTATTCAAATTAATGCTTGACCTGCTTCTTTCCCAACACATCCCAAACACTTATTCTACCACCGCTGCGCGCAATGAAGATCCGTGACACTCTAGAAGCCATGGTCTCTAACCTCAAGTCCACCAATGAACACATGAAGGGCAAAATCGCTGTAAGTTACCCTAATGTAACAACAAGCGTTATTCGGGAGATGATACTCAGTTCCCTTTTTTGGGACAGGGATGGAATTCTGGCAGTTACCAAATTTCGTTTTTATCTTAGATTATAAATTTACATTTCATTACATGGATTTGCCGTGGTGTTTGAAAACTGTCTACTTCCATCCTTGTTGCATTTATTAATTTTGACGAGTCCTTCCAACCGATCCCATTAAGAAGTCCCAACAATAATGTAAAAAGGTAAGTTCGTCTTCTAATGGAAACTAAGTGGTACTTGTAAATACGTAATGGCAGGTCGGGACACTTGTCGTTTCCTCTTTACCGTGATCTAGAAGAAGGTACATTATTTATCTTATGGTGAATGATTTAGTGCACTCTGAATGAATCTTATTCCTGCACCATACAAAACACATTTTACCATTCGCCAGCAATCGATTGTTGTGCACCGGGTAAATCTGAGCTCGAAAAGAGTTGAGTAAACTATCAGTGGAGAACAGGCGGCTAATTTTGAATTACGTCCAAACTTATATTTTTCCTAGACTGCTTCAGGAAAGAATAAGCGTTTAAGTAAAGAATAGTTGAATAAGCTTGAAAAATGTATTCTCCCTGCAAAGTGAATTCCACTTTAAAATCGTATGATATTTAAAAGAAATTTAATCATTTTTGTAAAAGCCTAACTGCTAATCCAAGGGTACAGACACAGCATAAAGTAAGCGCTTACGCCATAAGGTAGTGGCAGCTTTACCGAATGTGATGCCAGAATAAGCCACAGAACACACTGATTAGCGTTTAGTTTACCAAAAATGTACAGCGCACAAACTTATTAACCATGTCTATTGCAGGTGTATTTTCACTTGGACCTGCTTTCTAATCCATCACAAAGTAACCAGCTTTGAAAAATTGTGACATTCTATTGACCTAACTACTTGAACTGGACCCTAAATGAGCTGTTGGACATCACCCAAATTTTATGTGTATTTTGCAGGCGCAACAAGAACTGAACGAGAAAGTAAATGCGTTATCCAGTCAAAATACCGGTTTAAAATACGAGGCAAATGTAAGAATATAGACTGTGTGTAGTAGATGTAGGCTTTGTCATTCTGTCTTGTGACATAACCCCGCGTGGACCTTCCATAGAGTTGACACTAAGACGACGTCCGCAAATTTTGTAGATTTAGATGAAGCTCTTTAGTTTTTTATTTTTCTTGCTTTCTTGTGTGTTGTCATTGTCATTATAATAGTTTGTCAATGTAACATTGTCATTGCTGCTCCTCGCTGTTGGTCTTACTAAACTAATATTCCAGAAACCTATACATGGTACCATGCATAGGTGAGGAAAGTGTTCTTTGCCAAGCGATATTCTCAGATCCTCTGAATATGATTAAATATCAGGTGTAGTACTGGTTCCATATTTTCTTCTTGATTTTTGTCTGTCGAATGACAAGAGTATGTGGTCCTCCGCCGAAAAAACTGACCATCTGAAAACGAGGCTCATCACACTTTCCACTTTCCTATGCCAGAAGTAGTACAAAGAAATTGTCCTGTTGCCATGATGTTGTTTCTTTGGAAACATTGTGACATCATACATTCATTCAAAGGTTATATCATTCGACAGACACATGAAGTTACTTTTGAGGTAACGGCTCTAGTTTAAAATTTTATTTCCTTTGCAACTGGGGAATCCAGATGCCTCTCCATGCAACCCGCTATTCTCTTTATCATCACCTGTAGTTTCATAATAGTTTCCAGTTTCACATGACAATAATGCTTTGATAAATTCAAGACAAGCATGTTTCAGAGAAAATGAATTAAACTATTACTTTTTACTGCAATTATGAAACTAAAATAACTGACGATTATCGGCGATTTTTACCTTTGATTACAGATTTTAAATAATTGATAGAATATGTTTAAAAATATTGATATTAAACGCATGTCACTGGAATAATTACGGCGTAAACTGTTTGTGTGATTTACCTTCACTATCATCACAACAATAAGACACGTTTTTTCATTTGCATGTTACGCAGGAGGCGTTAGCGGCCAAAACGGTCGCGACTCACGAGGCAGAGGACTCCCGGGGTCTGTGGGAGAGCGAGGTGAAGGCGCGGTCAAAACTAGGGCTCAGGGTAAGTTGGAAATTAGGAAACGAATACAGTAGAACCTGTCTTGATTGACACTGAACTTTTTCCTCCCTAAAGTGTTGTAAAAGGCAGGGTATCGCCCAAGACAGGGTTATTTAAACTGGTTGTAACAATCTTGAATAGAGTGAAAAAGTGCCGTGAAAGGTACTGTGTTGTTCAAGGCAAGTTCCTCGGTATAATTATTTCAGCCCATTACGTAGTTAAATCTTGTTTTATTAGAGGATATTTCTTGTGTAAATTCATTAAAACGAGAACTGGCACATTAACTTCATAAGTAGAAAACTTCAATACAGCTGTAGTGCTTCAGTGAATAGATCGTTAACTACCAGTTGTACCATATTTTGCGTTTTTGTTCGAATCATATTACATTAGAGTTAAATACAAACTGATACATAGTCGTTTCCTATTTATTTGCCTTAAAAAGTAGGATATATTTAATTTCAATTTTTGATTACGTTTATCACTTATTAGCATGTACATTGCATGATGTTTTTTCACCTGTTCGTAACAGATAGCTCAGTTAGAGAGACAACGGCAGGAGGCCGAGGCCAAAGTCGAAGAGGTAAGTACCATTCTTACTCTACATGGAGACACCCTACTCGTTGGATCCATTTTACAAAGGCATCGTGTACTAATAGGGTGGGATAGAAGTGGTAGGGTACACCTAAAAACAATAAACAAAACAAAACGACGATTTTTAGTTTGTAGTAAACATGAAATACTGTTGGTCAATGGTTACTGAACGCGACTGCACAATACAGCTACCCTAGGAGCTAAGCACTGTGTTTCATGTCTGCCTATATTTCTTAGACTATCAAAAAAGAGCATTTTAGGAAATTGCTTCTTTACATTGTATTTTTCTTTTCCCGTAACTAAGCGTTTTATTCCATTATCACCACCTTGTAAACCACAGTAGACTGAATTTTAGGAAATTACTTTATTAAATTATACAACATTGAGATGTCGCCTTTGCAAAATAACACCAATTGACAGCTTCACCAAAACTGTATCAAATGCTTTTATAAAAGGCGGTCACAGAGACATTCAGTAAACAGTTACTGGCCCTATAAATTGAACCCTCATAAAGTACTGTTACTGGTAACGGTGAATTGGATTGGTAACCAGACATTTCTTGACACGAATGGATTGCGATATCGATTCGTTTGATAGCGTATTAGACGGGTCTATTAAGTGCTTGTATTATGGTTATGTATTTGAATAATTATGCCCAGACTTTGTTTTCCACTCAGTTGCCTTATACGGTTTGTGTTAGAAACTCTTGTTTCCTCTCATTATGTTGCGATTAATAGATTTAGTCCGAATATTATTAATTTATCAAACACAATTAAATTTTTTTCTAGGAAAAGAAGAAAGTCAGAAAAGCTCTTGAATTGAAGAAAGTTGGTGAAACCCGACTTGAAGCTGAAATTGACAAGTAAGACAACCTTGACTAAAATGCAGTGCTTTGGTACATCTGGTCTTGAATGACGCTAAAACGCAGGAGTCTCGTAAAAGGCTTTGTATTGCCCAAGGCCGGTTCATTTAACTAGTTTTGACAATTAAATGTGCAATAAAAAGGTGGCTTGAAAGGCAGAATGTCATTCAAGACAGGTGTGGTTCAAGACAAACTGTAATATGCTAAGTTACTCCATTTTAGACGGATTGCGTGTGGGCTACCATTAACATGAATTTAACATATTCATAGACGCTCGGGCCCTTTTAGAACCAAATGGGTTCTAAAAGTGCCATACTTGTTATGTACGTTTTTCAGAAATGGGCACTTACAGAAAGAAATTGCAGCTTTGAAGTCTCATTTGAAATCTACAAAACGAAGATTAAAGGTAAGCGCGAAAGATCAATATAAGTATGTGATATGCCTTTTTGTAATATTACAACAGTACTTTTCACAGTTTCATCCACTACATGACATAACTGCACAGCTTCGATATCAGAAGTAGTTACGTTGTTCCAAAATACCTTTCTGGGATTTTAAGCGCAAAGCTACAAAAGTCAATTATCTGATTGAACTTAATGCCTATTGGCAATGAGGGTCTATGTATTCAAGGGAAACTAGATTTGTGTTCCTGGCAGCCTCCGGACTGGGGAAAATGCATTTCTGGACATTTCAGACAATACTGTGAGAAAGTTGAACAGGACCCCCACCCCCGCCTGTACTGGGGAAAATGCATTTCTGGGCATTTCAGACAATTCTGTGAAAAGTCAGACCAATTAGGGCATGAGGGTCTGTGCACCGACAGGTCATCTCTCGTTTGAAGCTTTATCTGATGACGTATTGTCACTAAATGAAAATAAAGGAAGAAAAATATTCGACTGATTAAATGTTAGACTCAAATAAAATTAAAGTGTGCGATTTCATTCCGGAAAGTACTTTGAAACAACCTATTGTTATTATCTCTTTGTATTATGTAATGCCTCTGTCTTTAAATGATACATGAACCCATTAGGAGGGTTGTTGGTTTAAGCTCAATGAAAGCCAAGTTTTATTGCTAACATTTGGCGGGCATTGACAGCAGTCTGCTTCAATTATTAAAACTGTGTCGTCTATTAAACAAATTCATGTTAAAAGGAAATAAGATTGTCCGGAAATTTAGTTTGAATTGACAGACACGTTTTATTTGTTTTGGACTTGAGCCAAAGTGAATATTCCAATGAAGCTGAACTGATTGCAAATGTAAAAATGGGATGCTGGTTTCCCAATGACTTTGCCAATTTACCAAATTTTAAATCAGATTGAACACAGAATAAGAACGAAGAACTTAACATAAAAACATATATAAGTGAAATTAAGAATACACGAGTAAGTAATACACGAGTGACAGAAATGCCCGTTCTGTCATGCAATTGTATCATTTTCATTAAGTGGCCTACATAATAATATGGTCTCTTGTCAAAAGACTTCCACTCGTCCACAATATTGTGCTACTAATTATCATAGTACAATCTCCTATCAAATTATTACCCATAAAGCAGGAATAATATTGATATCTTTCAAATTATACGTTAGCCGGTAGTAGGTTTCGATTAAGGGAACTAAGGATGGCGAACTTGCATTATTTGCGCAGTCCTGAATTACGGGCCACATAAGCCTATCTAAAGTCAACGTAATTCTAACCTTGTGTCGTACCAACTTGCAGTACGGGAGGTCCGCGTTGAAAGTAAGACAACTAAACAGATTCAGTTGACAAAACGACTTTATTAAATCGTACGAGCTACAAACAGCACACCAGTGCATTACTAGAGTCAAGCCAAACCAAACACAAAATTCGTAGTTTTCTAAGTTACGGTGCTTTAGATACTTAACAACATTTACATGCTCGAATGCAGATAGCTAAACGATTGGTTATCGAGTTCGTCACGGTGAATGGTACATACTACGTGCACCACTATTATTGGTGTATAGGCTTAAAAGAAATTTGTGGGGGCTGATACCGGTTACGTGTGTCAATTCCTTGATTTATTACATGTTTTCCGTCGAGAATATCTCAACGTGGGTTACGACACTTTTTTTGTTTGTATTGTCGATGTCGCAATTTATGGAAGCAACTTTATTGACTATTCTACGGAAGCACTTCGCGAAAATAAATTGCCAAGACGTTATTTTATCCATACGATGGTCATACTCTTGCCAGTAAGTGATGTTGCAAATGGATATACAGTCATCCTCGGTTCCTTCGATCGTTTTGATCACACAAAATTTGGTCGAAGCAGCAGAATAATCGAGTTAACTGTATTGCAATGCATTAGATTGCTAAATTTTAAAAGAATAAAAAACAATCGAAGAAAGGGAAAAAGCGAAGAAACTTAAATCGAATTAACCAGGACTGATTGTATTCGGATCAACGGCATTTGATCGACTGCAATTTGACCGATGAGAACATTCGGTTACTGAGACTTTGACTATAAATTACCAAGAAGTTTTTTTTGTTAAAATTTTGGTCACTTGTCTAGTGGGTCAAATGTCAGTCGGTCAACTGTCTTAAACCATTTCTATTAAACATCCACAGTTTTATTTCTGGCACCAGCATGCAACTATTTTCTGGGGCCATCGATACTCCCATTTTAGACTTCGGGCATATCCTCTTATTTTCCTTTCACGAAATACACTATGGAAGCAATAACACACGATGGGTTGCGGGTATTACAACAAACTTTTACAAAAAATTGACCTTACCGAATGGACCTTACCGAACAAGTCGTGCGCCTTTGATCACAAATAACAGAGAATTTCACGTGCAGAGCTTAAACCCCAAGTTACTCTGAATTACCTGCCAACTTATATCTGATGTTTTGGTTACCATTGTTATGCTTCATGGAGCAAAGTACTTTAGGATGAATGTTTAATCAGTGAGATTTAATCAATTTCTTGATTATACAGTAAAACTTGGCTTTCCTTCCGCACAGAACTTTTCCCTTCATTTCTCTGAATCACCTTTTCCACACTATAAATTACAGTGATAATTTGAAGTTACTATCTCTCTGGACAAAATAATTACCTCCGGCAAAATTACTATTCCCAGTTAATAGTTTTGTATAGTTTGTAATTAGTATCATTTGTAAATATTTCCTGTACCATTATGTTTTCAAATTTTGTTTACTTTGTTTTCTGGTTTATTTTATTCCTAGTTACTTATTAGGCTTATGTGCTAGTGGTAACTGGCCGTTGTAGTATTCTCCAAATTTCGAAATTTAGTTATACACATATGCATTGTTTTGTTTCGATAACCATCCACTTCTTCTTGTCCCTAAATCTAAAAAAAAAATCTGTCAATGAACGTTGTACCAGGAAAGAGTCTGCGCTCGATGAAATCAGCGGCGCAGACTCGAGACCGGCGCAGATTTCAGACTGTTACAACGTAACCCATTTTTGTTCATTTGTAATTTTGCAGTCGCAAAATTTTGGAGAATACTACAATTATTGTACAATGTCAGCTTTTTGCTTCACGTATTGTTGTGGGTCACTATTACCTTGCTCTCTTTCTCTATCTCTGTGTACATAGGACTTAAACTCTAGTGAGCTCAATGTTACCAACATCGCCAATGAGTTTGAAAGAGAACGTAGCGAGTTGAACAGCACGATGCGCTTGTTGCGGAATCAGGTAGGATTTACTCACCTCACCTCATTTTCTGGATCCGGGACTTTCTTTGTCGTCATAAAATGTGACCCTCCCGGAATGTTTAACTTTGACGTTCAAATTTAATGTGAAAAAGAGGATAATAAAAACCCTCAATTCGCCCAAATCCCATGTGTACCATTCACATTTTAGGCACAAAATTCTCCACAAAGAAAGTCTGAGATCTTTGCCCGAATCACCCAGGCAGATATTTTTAAACGAAGTTTTACGTATTTATCTTTGCATTATTAATTAGTTCTTATTTCATTAATTTGCTGTTAAATTGTGTGTGTGTTATGTCTGTTACGCATCACCCACCAATTGCACATAGTACCTTGTTCATTGACCCCGTTACGTACATTGTCATAGTGATAACGAAGTACTACAGCTAATAACATTGTTATGTCTTCGAGTGAGGATAAGTTGATTTTATGGCTTCACGGAAATTACCTTGTCACACAATATTTGTACG
The DNA here is from genome assembly GCA_038406195.1 of Haplosyllis anthogorgicola. NCBI lineage: Eukaryota > Metazoa > Annelida > Polychaeta > Phyllodocida > Syllidae > Haplosyllis > Haplosyllis anthogorgicola. The sequence continues at coordinate 4,468 of JBCAUI010509905.1, read as the reverse complement.
CGCAGCAGGTAATTTGATTCTGAAGAATTGCATCTAAGGCTTTAAGAGAAGATATTCAATATTTAGGATAAAATATGTTGTTGAAAAGGTGCAACGCAAGTTCCTTCCGAAGTTAAGCTGGACGTTCCTCTTACACATCCAAATAATATCCGTCAACAACTAGTTTACACCAAATGTTCTAAAAGAGTTGGTACAGGGTAACTGAGTAAACAGATCATCAAAAGGAAAGTGAAGCTTACTTTTCATCATCATTCAATGTAATAGCACCAGCCTACTAGGTATTATGAACGAGATTTAAAACAACTCAATTGAAGAAGTACGTTGGATGTAAACAGATGACAGATGTAATCCAATTTAACCTTCACTTTATTACTAATGCCAGACACTTGAAACACATTACCAACTGGACAACATACAACTAACGGTAAGATTTATAAGCAACCGCACTGTAAAATCACACCGTTTCGTACATGTTGTTAGACGCCCTGTTTATTTTTTGACGGACATTATTTGAATGTTTCACCAGTAATGCATGATGACAAGATATAGACCCCGTATTAAAAAAAACCGGAAAAAACGCCGCTGTATCGTTGCCTCTTGTCCACTGAATGGACGCCACAGCAAACCAGGCGTTGTGGGATTATTCAGGGACGATCACAAGTCACGTCGTCGTACTCTATTTTCCGTGAGCGAAAGTCTGCGATCCCGAAAGTGGATCACGTTTTCTTCAAAATTCCATTTGGCACAGACGGTGAACGGAGAATGTTTAATATGATCGAATAAGATACCAGGGCTGCCACTAGTCAGGGAAAAGTCAGCAAAAAAATCATTTTCTCCACGTCAGGGAAAAGTCTGAGAATTTGGTTCCCAGTCCGGAAATTTTGATCAAGGTCAGGCAATTTTCATCTGGCTATAATAATTACATGCAAATGTGATATTTCATAATTTTCTCAGTCGGTAAATTTTTATCAAGGTAAGGGAAAGGTCAGGTAATTTTGATCTGGCTATAATAATTACATGCCATTGTGATATTTCATAATTCAAATGCATCTGCCCTTGCTTCACTTGACATAATTTCCATTTATCTTGGTATCCTATTATAATAAACTTGCAAACATAAGAAGAAGCTGAATTGTCAGCAAATTAGTAACAAGTATGTCTTGTAATCATTAAATATGAAATTAAATGTTTAACAGTTCGTACATTTAAATTCTTATCCAGTAGGTGCACTGTTAAATTGCCACTGACATCAAAAGTTATCAAAATTTGCTTACAAATTATTGTTTTTAATTTCATGGGGGTATGCTCAGATAAGCTTGATAGATATTCCTTTTGGTCAGGGAGGGACTGAAAAGCGACAACTTTGGATATATTGAACTACAATTTTACTTTATCACACTTTATACATGAGAAATTTTTATTATGTTTTTATTTATGCCTGTTCGATATCGGTTTTTTTTAATAAATCGATTGTCACATGTAATTTAATTACCTATCAATCAATGGTGCACAGAAGCTCACCTATTTGTATATTATACAGCACGTTTTATAAAACTGTTAATACACTGAAAATTGAAAAAATATGTCTCGTACTTTGCGAAACATAGAGACGTTATGCAGTTTATTTGTAAATTGTAACATACTAGTTCATATTCAATAGCACGTGAAACTGCACTAGTATTATGACAAACAGTAACGAAATTACGTTTTGTGTATCCGTTCGCACCTTGTAACCTTTAGCTTTTTGTTGGCAAAGTAGGAAATTAAGTTTGGAGACCTTCCGTTGACGAACTTTGTTTTAGTGTTAAGGAATGAATATAAACAACAGGTCAAACCAGTAAAATTCTTTGCACCTAATAACGTAAAGTGTTTACCTACGATAAAGTGCTGATTTGGTGTAACTGTTGCCGATAGTGTAGAATTTGGGATTATTTATTATCGTTAGATTTTATGAGCAGACTATTGGTTATGGTGCGAGATGTGTTTAATCATAGACGGATAGATAATTCAGCACCGAGGAAAGTCATTAATAGACGCTCTAGTAATTCCAAATTTATAGATATAGTCATAAATGGTACAATAATGTATTGTCAATCAATTTTGTACGCCTACAGAACAGTGTATTGGAAGGCTAAGTGCATGTAAATATTTTAGACTTATTTGAGTATAGCACTGATGTATATTTGCAGATATTTCTGTGCACTTTCATGTCTTGCAAGTTATGAAATAAATTTCGGGGAGTTGTATATTTTCCTAGTCCGACTTGGTACTAAGTAATGCAGTGATCACAATTCAATGCATTACACAGCATATGCAGAAGGAGAAACTTTTTAAGATGTGTATTTCATGCTGCTGTAGCCTGTAATCTACTCAACTGCAAACCATACAATTTTACTCACTCGGTTTGATATAAATTAGTTAGTGGGGTGCATTTTTGTTAGAAACAGTTTAAGGATAATTCAATTGTTCCTATTAATTTGCATGACAAGGTACAACCACCTCTTAAGAATAAATGATATATCCATTATTAATTTTGTACCCTAAAATCCGTTGCTTGTCGACAGTTGTTTGGTTTTTGTTATTTTCTGTATTGGTTACATATCGTCATTCAGTGGGTACGGCAACAAACCCAACGACTGTTAAAGAACTAGTTTCTAGAAAAATATCGTTGGGAGAAAAGAAGGGGGATTCTGTACAAAAGAGAACAGGCTAACCTTTATTGCTGTACAGAGCTACTTTACCCCGGAAAACTAACTTCTGTATTAAACTCCTTTACAAGAGTTCTGAAGATTCAAAAATTGTGAAATACCAATATGTGTAAACATCATTATCACTACAGCACGGGCACGCGGGATTACCACACTGAATTGAGAAAATGTCTCTCAGAAATTGAGGTAAGGGGTCACAAGTGATCCCCAAATTTTGACTGTGTCGCGAAATCTTGAACGATGTTGAGTGTTTTAGAGAACATTTTTCTGGTTTCTAAAGCTGCAGCACATCCAGTCCCCAGTCATGACCCAGCGTGGGATTTGTACTTTATTTCTTTCCCATAATATGAACTTAATTTTGTGACTTACTGAAACAACAATTTACTGTTAAGTATTATTGTTGTCAAAATGACAGAATATGCAGTGATCTTTTTAGCTGGTGACCAACAGGTTTAAAAGTCCCTTACTGCAGTGAAACTGTTCCCCAGCAATAAGATATGCAGGACAAAATGTGTCCAGGATTTCAAAAGTAGCGGTAACACTGTTGTTTGTTGTCGTGCCACCCACGCCAGTCGAAGCTGGCCAATGACAAACCGACAGGTCCTGATTTTTGGATCACCGCTGTGTGCTTATTCCACGATAAAATCACAGTCAGATAGTCTGTAATCGTAATGGACATTGATTCCTTTCATAGAAACGGGGAATTAAACACTTAACAATTGATGACGTTTTAAATTGATATCAATTATTAAGCGCTCAATTAATCTGCTTTCTATGGAGTCATTTTTATAGTATTGTTATCCAGAATGACCGCATTGATTCAGCACAATGGCTATAATAGAAAACAATCCGAACGGATGAAGTCGCTATAAATCCGGAAAACAATTTAAGTTTTATTATGGTTGTTAACGGAAAAGATTAATACGTATTATTATTCTATTATCTGTTTCTTAATGGGTACGCCAGGTATTTTTTTATTGTCAGAACATTAAATTCAAATTAACTGTTGCTTGAACTCAGGATCAAGTGTACATCCGATAGATTGCAAGCAATTTCTCTATCATTTATTCGTACTTTACAATGATTTCTTAGAGATAATAAATATTTAGGTGTAGGTTGCTTCTACTATCAGATACAGAAAGTTATGGATCAATTGCCCAGAAACGCAGGTTAAGATGACATTTAGATAGGACAACAAGTGGGACAATAAGCATTTCGTTTATACATGATTTATGTGGTTTGAAAGCTCGTAGCGATGTTTTGTCCCATAACTTCTCACATATTCATTTCACTACTTGCAAAAAAGGTCGTGGTAGGTCAGTTCAACAATGCGGACAAAGTTGCATAAACAATTTTTTTTCGAAATTTGAAATTGCACATTTTGTTAAATAACTTGATCAAATATGCATGGATTTCCTTCAAACCTTCAGCACAGATGTTCTTTTGTCCAGACAATTCTAATGAGGGGTCACAACCCCATACTTCCATTGAAACTATGCATGTTGAAATTTTCCTGAAATGGAAAAAGTGAAATTTCTCACTTATTTTTCAATGAAACATAGGCATGTGTAACCATTACATATGCCGGAAATGAAGTGAGTGAATCTTTAGTGTAGCAGTAGCATGCTCAGCTGGAATACAAGAGGTCCGTGGTTCGAGTCCCGGAGGATTCACATTTTTCTGGATTACATATGGAGGATCCACCGAACCCCTGACTTGATCATTTGTTTCAATTCTTGTGATCTCACATGTTTCGATCA
>JBCAUI010509894.1:0-12643 GCA_038406195.1 Haplosyllis anthogorgicola | reverse complement strand
TGTCATGGCACAAATACCTTCAGATGTGTTACATAATCTGGATTTGATATTAGCTAGAGATATTACATATTTGAGCCAGCCACAGCTGGATCATTTAGACAAACTCCTGATTGGTAATGTGTGATTTAATTTTGTGTTAAAGGACTACCTTCTGATGTTGACCAGGGATATACGTGTTGGTACTCTAAACTGCAATGTAGAGGGATTATACATGAAACACAGTGGGCATAGAATTCTGACTCAATGCCACGATGGATCTCTTCAAATACTAGAAGACAGGGATGAATAAGTGCTAAGTCACTATGTATGATTGCTTTGACTTTTAGTGGCTGTCAAAGATTCTAGTTTCAAAGACTTGGAAATTAAACTGCAAAAGCAGCTCAAATATAGAACCACTCTTGGATTATTGATTTGTGATCTATTGATGAGCAATGAAGATGACTTGATCTTTTGCTATCGGTGTCACCGCTGGAACTATACGTATCTGCCCTATCAGGCATTATTCAGCCTTACACAATGGAATTCAGTATGGCCTCGGCTGTATTATCATCACCAGTGGTTAACTAAAGCTCCATCAGTGGTACTTAGAAAGATCTATCAGCAGTTACCATGAAGTAAGTCATTTACATTGACGTTTCAAGCCGTCACTCGAGCAGTGTGGCTAAAATTATGAAAGAAGTGCACTGCTCAAGCAGTGATGAGCTGCAGTTCTCTATGAAATAAAACTAGGACTAAGATAAATGGTTTGAGAGATAGATATGAAGTTTAATGACTATAGAGTTGCAAATGAGTGATATACAGTATTCATAGGAACAAGCAACTAAAACACAAACTTAAAAAAATAAAAATAAAAATGACGGTTGACAGAACTAAAACAGTTTACAAGTCTAGGGACCTATCAATGCAGGGTGTATGTTCAGGCATTGGGAACCTCCTTTTTGACTTCAGCCTCCACCTCACCAGCAGCCAGGCCCCCTATGATGGCTTTGGCCTCTTGCTGGCCTTCACAGTCGGTCTCGAGGATGGTGAGCACAGGTGGTTGGGTTGGGAATGGCTCCAGCCCAGCATGGTGTGCCTGGATGTGGCATTCCCATCCATCTGCACCCCATACATGGTGCACGCAATATGGGCACGTAAGACACACACCTGTGTGCACTCAGCGGATGTGCATACACACGCTGCCACGGTTACCGGCAACAGTGCCACAGAATGGGCACTGATAATCCCCCTGGCAAAAGCCAGAGAGACGCACTGGCCTGTCGGCTTGCAGGATCCCAAAGTGAGCCAAAGACTTATTCTCAAAAGGGATAACCACCTCTGCTTGCACGAGTGGTACCACATCAGGCTGGTGAATCTCTGCTCTCTGGGGAGCAGATGGATTCCTGGGTCATTTGGCAGGGGGGCCACTTGGCGCTGCAGCAGAGGTACTGGCCCAAGTGGCTGTAGGACTGGGAGTCGGGTGAGTGGCCAACAGCTTCTCAAGGGCTGGGTCAGCGACTGTATCCTCATTGATAAGGAGAATGGTGGGGTCTACCAACTCAACTGGATCCTCATCCACGTCACCATAGAGAACTTCCATTGTGTGAAGGAATGAGGAACAGTTGACTCCTGTCAAAGATAAAAAGAAACTCAGTTATGAACTGCCACTGTGCGTTTTGAAATTAAAATAAGCGTGACTATTTGAGCCATGGTTCCTTAGATAACGGTAGTAAGTACCTGCCTGACCACATTGATATGGCTGAGAGCCTCCTGTTCCAGCCAATTTGCCCAAAATTGAAGAGTTGCTACCATCCGCAGATGAAGGGTCCCCTGAATTAGGTCAAATGTGGGTTTGTGGGTTTAATTGAAACCGATCTGTAAGCAGGAAGAATAATGGCATTGAAATAGATGGAAATGGACAGAAAAGGATGATAATCTGACTTACATCTAGCATCAGCTTTTGGGCTTGGTCGTCTGGTAAGACGAATTCATCCCCAAACTCTACTTCAGCCTGTGTCCTGAAGTACCTGCAAAATTCTTTTGCTGGTGCTGGCTCAAGGGCTTCCATTTCGGTTTCATTTGTGTCATCCAATGGGATCCCTCCCTCAGCTTCCAGGTCTATGAAAAAATATTATAAAAAAAAGAAAGAAAGATTTTAATTCAAATACTATGAGTAATGTGATGTTTTCCTATGTAGGTCATGGTGGTTGCTACAAAATTGGTAATCTTATGGCAAATCTTCAAAGAGAAACCAGAAATATTGGGTTGGATGCAAACTGAACACTATATACAAGTGCATACTATTTATGTCAAACCAGTGCTGATCTTGGATGTGATAACTGGCAGATGTAACAGAAATTTGTATAGAGAGGCTGTAAAGTGGTTGAGTGGTGCTTTTTATTAATAAAGGTAGGTTACCTCGAACACCCTGTACCTCAGCTTCGAGGGCAGCAGGGGGACAATTAAGTGCTCTCTGCACCTCCTCCCCATGTACTCTACATAATTCAGCAATCTGCAAAGAAGGCACTGATGTAAGCCATCGCTCAAGCACTATAGTCTAAATTTAAAAAGAAAGGGGTGCTCGAGCAACCGCTTGGGAAAAAAACTAAAGTAAAAACAGATTTGCGTCAATTTAAAACGTATGAACTGAAAAGGCGAGACACCCCTAGACGGGTGCCCATGTCAAATACCTCTGTTTCTTTGGGAGAGGCTGTGCACATGAAAAAGGTGGTTAAAATTGTTACAGCCAAGAAAACAGTGATAACATATGTTGAACAGGGTCTAAAAGGTAAATAAAAATGTAGAATTGCTAATAAGACTTACACAAGAGATGCAGTTGTAGTCCTCATTGACTAGAAGACTGCCTAGGCCACTCTGGAGCTCAGCAGGGGTTAGAGTCCTGCCCACCCTCTCCTCAGCTGAGATGATGATCTTTGCCACTTCACTTGAAGTCAGGTTGTAATCTCTGAAACCCTGTAAGTGAGCATAATTGGTTAGAATGATAATTAAGATCTCAAATGACAGGTGTGCTGAAAAAAAAAATGGTAAGGAATTCTGATTCGAAAATTGCATGCAAAATAAAATGATATGACACTCACATCAGCTCGAAACTGAGCCAATAAGCTGGCAGCCTCTATCTCTTGAAGATGCTGTAGGCGTCTGAAGTCATCCATAACTGACAAAGGCGATGGAAATTGATTTAGTTTGCAAAATTTTATAAGTAAGAATGAGCCGAAAATGAAAATGCGTGCTTTTCAAGGGAAAGAACCGGGGGCCGGGAGATGCTGTCACATCATTTCACTTGTGATGGGAATTCCATCTGAAGAGAGTTATATGACGAGCCGCTGTTTGAGCAGTGTGGTTCATATAATAAACAAAGGGCACTGCTCCGCCCGCTGTCGCAATAATTAACCAACTAATTGCATGATAATTATTATTAAGAATTAATTAATATCCTTACAGCATGCCATCGAGGGTAAAAAATACGAAAAGGAAATGGTTTCCACAGTGTGCAATGGCTATGTTCCCACCAATACCGGCAACAGCAGTAGAGGGAAGTACAACTAAACCAGTTTCAAATGTTACAGTTGAAACTAACCCAATTAGCCAGGATGGGGATGGAAGTGTGGCTGTAGAAGCAGCTCCACAACATCCACCCGCATCCACACCTCCCATGGCTTTGGATTTGCATGATGAATACAATAGCAGACTCACACCTACCAGTCCTTTGTCTACTGTTATGGGTACTCCACCCAGTCCAGTGCCATAAGAAATGAGCATGGACGTGACTAGAGATGAGGGTAGCCAAAATAAAAACACTTCTCCTATCGAGGTTGGGGAATCTGAAACAGGTGTGAGTGTGGAAAATGCACTGCCAGGTCCCACAGAGATGACAGCGATAGATCAAGGGGGTCAAAACAAAGAAAATCAGCCTGTCAAAACAGAGACTGTAATGACTAAAGGGGCTGGTGACTTAGTTAGTAACATTTTGTCCGAGTCAATAAACATTAGACATAATTTGGCCGCCAAAATTATGCAGACACCACCTATCAATGAGTCTCTGTGGGAGCTCTGGCAAGATGGACGTAAGAAGCCCAAAAAGGGTAGAAAAAGAAAAGCTCGCATGGTTGCGAGTGTCTTAAGAAGTAAAGGCAAAGATGCAAAAGCAATGGCAAAAATATACAAAAGTGCTTCTATTGCAGAGGAGATGGGGCCCAAAACCAAGACCACACATCGAAAATGCCCTAATGGTGCTAAACCACCAGCCACACCCCGGAGTGGGCCTTGAGGTACTACTCTGAAGAAGCCCTCCCCTGCCTCAGTTGCCACAGCAAGAAGGAGGGGAGGTGGTGGAGGTCCAGCCAGGCCTCACAGGCTACCACCAGTACTTTCAGAAGAAAAAAAGGCAAGAAGGGAGTGCATCAGAAAACATGCTCAAGCCATGTATGATTGAGCCATGGGCAGATTAATGAATTGCAAAGCCCCTTTACATGTAAGGGTGCCCTTTAAGAAGGGATGCTACAGGCCGGGCACCGCAGCCCTGATGGAAATTCGTCATTACCAAAAACCAGTGGGTCTCTGCTGTAATATGCTGCCTTTTCAGAGACTGGTTCGTGAGATCGCTCAGGATTTTAAAACTGACCTCTGGTTCCAGAGCAGTGCAATTTTCGCATTACAGGAGGCATCTGAGCAACACCTGGTTGGATTGTTTGAGGATACCAATCTGTGTGCCCTGCATGCAAGGACATGCAGCTGGCTCATCGTATCTGGGGAGAACAAGCTTGAGCATGGGTTCTGTTGATACAGCAAGTTGCTCTCACCGTTAAGTTCTTCAAATCACTTGTAGTAAAAGAAAAATTATGTATTACATGATACACATGGTCTATCTATGTCTGAGGAGATGGTATTTGAAAGCCAGGGCTGAGTGCAGAGTGAAGGGGTGGATTCTGGAGTGTCGAAGTAAAATAACTTTATTTATATTATGTATACATGTCCGTGTCTATGCCGTTTGAGATGTTATGTCTGAGATGTTAATAGGGTTGAGTGCATGATAAGGGAGCATAGAATGGGCCATCGCCCAAGCAGTATAGTTATTTTGTGAAAAGAGGGAGACTGCTCGAGCAGTCTATCGAGCAGTGATATATCATAACCATTTATTCTTAGGTCTAAATCGTAATGTACTGTGAACGCTTTATAAGGAATGATGTTATTCGAAAGTAAAGTAATTTCCCTAATTAACAAACAGATGGAGGTGAATTGAAATGTCCTGGATTGTTAATCAACTACTGTTCATATTGTTGATTATCTTTGTGAATACATTCTCATTCTATTCCTATTTGTGTTCTTCAATAAATGGGCAGGGGTGTTGTCCAGGAAAAGGCATCTAGATGGTTGTAAAGGAAAGAACAAACAGAAGATATGCAAGTAATGAATTTATTTAATAAAATGCTTCAGTTACAAATGAAACATTATTTCTCATTCATCCATGTTCGACTCAGTTGAAATCACCTTGAAGATCCATAACACACTGTCATAACCAGGATACTGCCGTTTGCCTGCAATAACAAAGAAAAATGAGATATAACTAATAAGTGACATGACAACATGCCATACTTTGGGGGGGGGGTAAACAATTCCCTGAGACTTCTCTTGCAAAGGATCGGGACCTGTGTATAATTAACAAAGCAGAAACTCGAACAAGTTTATAAGTTTGAAACAGCAACTCTTTATTTATCCAGCTCCAGGATAAAACCCCTAGAATTTATAATTATTCTCTTTTAACAATAGACAAACAATCGTCTCATGAACTCTTATATATTTATCAAATTATCACATCTCTTTATAACCGTTACTGGCACTCCTTTTAAAATTAGTTCCTTTTTAGACAAAATATATAAACATGAATATCTGTGTCAGTCTCTCAAGATATCCTGTGAATTACCCAAATATTAAGTTAATTAATTAGTTCATTCCCTTCCCCTTTATCCAATAAATTTAAATAATGATTACCTGAGGCACAGCCACAAGTTGTCTCTTTGAGCTCCAACTCCCAACTGAGTTTACCATGGAATTACTGCCTGTTTTATGTGATTTCGTAATGACGTCATACGTGTCCTTTCCCGCAATTCGGCGGGAGATCTAAGATTACATCTACCCTGTTTGAGCTTACGACATGTTAATTATGACGTGACGTTAATAACACGTAACGTAATCAACACGTAATTATGACGTAACGTCAGAAAGGGTGTTTTCATTCGATAGACTGCAATTGAACAATTGTAAAGTCGAGTTTGTTCTTCATGAAGAAAATTAAACTTTTTTTTCACTTTAAAATTCTTCCTTCAGATGCAGAATTTTTACTACGCTTTCTGAGAGTTGGTAAGTTCAGTCAGCTGGAGGCTTTGAAGAGACTGGAGAAATACCTTAACATGTTCAATACCATGAAGGACTGGATGAGAGACATAGACATGACGAACCCCCGAGTGCAGGCATTTCTCGATACAGGGTGAACAGTAATGAATTTACCTCTCAATAGACATGTAACGTATGAGTGTTTCCGTATCTTATACCTTCTTTTCCGCTAGGGATAAGGGCTGCGGATTTTTGCAGATAACTGTTTTGGGTACTGTATCTTTCATACTGACATTTTTAATCTGCACATGTGTGATGTAACATGGCCCTTTAAGTTTTTTCATTTACACAAAAGAAAAAAGCGCACATGAAGCGAAAGCTAACACAAGTGACACGTGCCTATTCACTTTGCGCGTAAAGGCCAGCAACTTAAGTAAAATGGCTTCAAAGGCTTAAATGTAATTAGAACATGTATCCTACTTACAGGTACTGGGTACCACTGGGATATAATGACCAAGGTCAATGGGTTAATCTCTTTAACTTTGGTAAGTATATGCGAGTAACGAGATAGCCATTCTGAAAAAGTCTCGTCTTTCCATTGACTTTTTATAACAATAGCATGGTCACGTTTGTGTCCGGAAATGTCTATCTAGAATGTTTACATATGAACTTTTAAGTTATTCTACATTTCGGCTAGACAGCTTAAATTGCGTGAAATTGTTAACCTTTTCATCACAGACCGTGTCGGTCCGACACGGCTGTGTGTATACGAACCTCATTGAGATACCATTGGTACCATTACATAGGCTCTGTACCCCACATAGGTAGTGAGGGCAGCACGTCCTATTTAGCATTTCTGTGTCAGTAGGATGTGTTTGTGCTAAAAATAACCATGCAGAGGGTCTACACACACTTTGTCAAGTTTGTGATGGGCGCAAGACCGAAAAAGTTTCGAGAGACGTAACGAAATGGTTAATGAGAAAAACAGAACTGGGTGAAAAACAGAGAGTAAACTACGCAGAGTTACAACATCGTCATGTACCTCGTGGTGTGCCTAATTAATCTTTTGTTTAATTGATCTACTGACGCACCTTTTACCCTACAAAATCTATATCATAATTTAGCAGTATTTTTGGCGGTGAATCACCTACAAGTGCAATTGCAATGGTAAAATTAGTATCATATGTTGGTAAGTTTGACCTGTTTTCTGCTCAATAGAAACCCACACTGTATACAGGAGTGTGTTAACAAGCAGCTTTGTACCTGTGCTTAATTCTTTTGTTATTTCTAAATTTAGGAGCGTTTGATCCAAAGAGTAAAGATTACAGCAAGAAGGAAATGTTCGCCGCTGTTCTAGCGGTATTCATCTACCAGACCTGGGACGAAAGAACGATAGTTAACGGATTTTCAGGGCTAGCAGATCTCACGGATTTTACAGTGAAACACCAAACATTTTGGACGATGGACGATTTTAAAAGATCCGCAGATATGATGAACGTAAGGAAAATTTTTGACTACACCCTCACTGCCCCTCCTCCTGCACCTCCACTCTCACATATTCTTAGGGAAGAAAACTTTACTGTGACTTTATGACGTTGATGAAGTTCCCACGACGGTGGAATAATTCCTAAAGCTTTTCGTGTGCGGAAGACTCAGAAATAAGAAACAATCCTTTGAAATACACAAGTGCCATTGGCGGATCTAGGGGGCGCAGAAGGCGCCTCCCCCCCACGGTCAAATTTTTCTTCATTTTCATGCAGATTTTCTTAATTTTTGGGCTAAAATAGGTGAAAATTGGGTTGGCGCTCCCCCTCACGGGCTGGGCACCCCCACCCCGTACGTGAAATCCTGGATCAGCCAATGACTGCTTCATTGAAGCTACTCGTGTGCAATATAGATGTTGACTCTCTACTGGCTGGTACTCAAGTGACTACTCATGGAAGATACTGCATACAGATTTGCGTGCAGCTCTCAGTTTGCATCTTAAGGGCTTTTCCATAGCTATTCCTAATTTTGCACAACAGTAAATAAGGTTTTCACGAAGGCTTTTGAGAGTGAATCAATAAAACGAATTTTGTAATAGAAGTCATACGGTTAGAAAAGGAGTTGTCATTCGATAGACCGGGAATTGGCAATTGTAAATTTGCAAACTCGTTGTTCAATTTATTCACCTTTTTCAGGGAGGCTTCCCAGCGCGATGGAAGGGATTCCACTACTACAACCACGGACCGATCTTCGAGGCGATATTCAACATATTCGCACCTTTGTTGAAGAAAAAAGTCCGAGACAGAGTAAGCTTTTTCCCATTTATATTCAATTTTATGATATATGTTCTTTACATCTCAACAAAAATTAAAATTTAAGAAGAACTTATCAGTGCTTTGATTAAGCTCTGGTGAAAAAAAAAAACCTTCATGCATAAATTTATCAGGAGGATACTCTTAATTTGAACTTCAAGGGAATATTAAACATGTTCGAGATAAGCAGAATTATTGAGTCAAGTTATATAGAAATGAGCCATAGCAAATCCTGAAATTCCTTATAATTTTGAACAAAGGAGCGAACACAAGAATTTCATGCTCTGCATTTAATGTTCTATTGTTCCAAAACTGAAAGGGATTCAGGATTTGGAGATATTTAGCCTCGTTTTCGTATCGATGCTGAATATGTACATTTGCACGTTTTGAACACGAGATGTCTCTGCCGGACCCCTCCTTCCTTGGACTTGGGAGTGATTTTTTTTTTTTTTAGAATTTTTAGATACAGTGTGCAAAGTTGGGAAAATAACTCAGTCAGGACCGACCCCCTTATGCCCCCCCCCGAAGGAACCGAAAAATGCGTGTTAGCAGATTTCGACTCAGTGTGCAAACATGGGAAAAAACTCGGCTGGGATCCCCATCCCCCATTATCCAATCTTCCAAACTTCCAAAGTTTGAATTTTTGAAATCATGTTTTTGCCAATATCTCTGCAAATATTGATCACAGAGCAATGAAACTTATCAGCAATGACAGTTTATCTTTAGAAATGTTAGGGAAAGCCACATTTTTTAAAAATAATTTTGACAGGGCTGCGCCACTCCTGAATGACCTGGGGGCGGGGTAAAATGTAAAATTGCTTTCTTCAAGGGAGTTGGCTCAAGGTACATACAATGAGTTAAGGGAGCTGGGTTCATGGGACAAACAGTGAGTTGAAGGGGTAGGAAAACGATGATGTACTCCGACAGGATATCTCGTTAAAGATTTGAAGCCAATAACAAGTTATCATCAGTGTTTGAGTTAAGCAAGGAGCACTGTATAAAATTCCTAGCATTTACACTTTGTTAAACTCATCTCACTTTCAGCTGCACATGTGCGGAAGTAACTTGGAGGCGATTTACGACAAGAAGATCCCGAAACGCCTGCTGCCGGTGGAGTATCTACCTGACGACTACACAGGTCCTAACAATGGCCCGCTTAAAGAGCTCATCAGTGAGTATGAATGACAGTTAGTCAACTGAGTGCAATTAGCCAAGTACGTTAACCATGAGCCGGGATGGCCCACCCCTCCCCGGAGTACAGGACAGGATTTCTAACATCTCTGGGTGATTTGTTGCCTTGAGATGTCGGATACACGGCCATAAACATGCTGCCGTCTTACAGTTTGCTTTTCAGGCTGTTGAAAATAAAAACATCTTCTGTTGGACATTCACTGTTGAATCACTTGAATGGCACAAACACAAACCTTGACTGGTGGCTGTTGTTGAGAGAGCATTATTTTTCATGATTAAAAATTGGCCTGGTCTGGACCTTGCGTCGTTTACTAGATCCCGAGTTGCCAGAGAGGGCGCCCCACAACATCAGGGGGTACCCCACAGCCAGTCAATCAGAAAGATACTACTATTACTTAAACCTTTCAGTTAGGTCAAGGCCATGTGGAGGTCAAAATTCAAATCAACTTTAAAAAACTTATGGAAAATTATGCGATATTTTTTTCTATTTAAGGGTTTTCGTATCCATAATTTTTGAGATGTTTTCTTTCTCCGTGTAACAGAGAAACTGAAGGGTGACATGTTAATACCGGAAGTCATCGCCAGGATAAAGTACGAGACGAGTTCTGCTTTCCGATTGGACGAGAGCAAACGACCGAAAGATCACGTCCCGTTACAGTCCTTCAGGAAACTCAACGTGGACTGATGTTTTCCTCATTGTCTGTCGAATGACAGTATGTGGTTGTCCGCCTAAAAAACTTGTAAAAATAGAAACCAAGACAAAACAAAATTTTCAATTTCAATTTCCACTCCATGACGTTGTTTTCTTTGGTGACATCATAACGTTAGATACCATTGCTATGACATTCGACAGACTAGTATTTGCACAACTACTTTTTTCATTTGTAAAGTTGAATCTTGGGCTAAATTGTCACCTAGGTTTAGGAAATAGCACCTTATATGTTTATTGCATTATTTGCAGCCTTCCTTTCTGAAGTTTATTAGATCATGAAATTACTATCAAAAGTTTAGCGCCCTGTAACAATTGACTTGAATGAGCTCAGCATGAAATTCATCTGTTGTGGGGTACTTAACTTTTTAATAGCAATTTCACGATCTGATCCAGTTTTTTTTTGCCCGGCCGTAACACTGGATTCCCATCAATGTGTGCATAAACGCAAAAAGGGTGTTCCCATAAAGTGCCGTGTTAAAGTTTTGATACGATTTCCGTGTACAGTGGTTCGTTTGGAGACAATATTGAGTGATTCCACTCTTTTGATATGGCGGGTTAAATTGTGTAAAATTCGCTGTGAAATTTACATGGAAACCTCAAAAATTCTCTGCAAAATGGACCCAAAATCAACTCCAATACAACTGTAAAATAAATATCACAAAATGAGACGTATGTACAAAAAAATGGATATAAATCGTGTAAAATTCACATTTGAACCTTAAAAACTTAAATACAACTGTAAAATTTGTATCATAAGACGTATATCTGGGTATAAACGTAACAAAGATCTCACTTCTTATGTGAAACTTTCGTAATGATGTCTTAAACTACTTTAGTAAACTGTTTAAAATATTTTTTGCCAAATCTTGCCTATTGTTACAACTACTGTAGCTAAATATAGTAAACCCAGCTGGTAAAGCAACTTGTAATGATTACAACGGATAGGAACGAGCAGTTTTAAATTTTGAAGACGTTGATAATTTCAAAAACTATATTGCGCATTGCATTTCTATGTGGTCTTTAAAGTCAAACATTTCCTGGGCATACTATAATTTACTGAATGTTTAGCATGTGACCTATAATACATAAAGATACAAAATTCTCAGTTTGTTATGACTCCAGCTGACTTTATTGGAATCTGATTTATTTTCGATAATATTTCACATTTTCGTGAAGCTTGAAGCTTAAATCTTTCGTTACGTTTATTTTTACAAACCATGTATCATAAATATATGACAAATATGTATTGTTTTGTCCTTAAATATCCCCTGATAGCAGGTCCCCAGAGGGAAATATTCCTGAATTTTCCTGAGGGAACTATCAGGGGATATTTATGGACACCAAACAGTACATATTTAGTAAATAAATGTTCACCAAAATTGCTGAACATTTGTAATTAAATTTAATTTTGTAATTGAGGCAAATTTTATTTTTCAGTAAATATTCAGCAAGAATATTACCTGACCAGGTAATATTCTCACTGAATCTTACCTGAAAATTTCAGGTAATATTCCCATCCAGGGAATATTTTTGAATATTACCTGGAAATTCCAGTTAATATTTCCCTCCAGGGAATATTTTTGAATATTATTTGGAAATTTCAGGTAATATTCACTGATATTTTCTGATCATGTGATCAATTTGAACCAATAAGAATACAGGAAAGAATCTCGAAAAATAATATATAACAATACAGGTGAATAAAAATATCAGAAATAAAAAGGGCAACTGTTCGGCAGTATGTTCTGTAGCCTAATTGAACGGATGAGTTATTTATACACATAAAACTAAAAGAACAAACATGCAGCATTAGCGACATCAAGTTACACGCTTTCTTGCGTCTTCATACGCGTTTTTTTAAACGCATTATCCACCCACCACAATTTTGGATCCAAGATTTTTCGTACTCGGGATATTCCATTAAATTTTCAAACTAGATAGCAATTACTAAATTGCCCGTCTATCGAATGTTTTCCCGAACTAACACCCTGGCGGCCATTTTGTTTCATTTATTTTCCCAAACTAACTCCCTGGCAGCCATTTTGTTTCATTTCATTACTTTCTAAAAAGAATTATTTTCAAAATCTACACCAAAATACAAGTGTGACCCATC
>JBCAUI010509883.1:0-12643 GCA_038406195.1 Haplosyllis anthogorgicola | reverse complement strand
ATGTGTTCAATTTGGAAGCCTTTTGTAGGTATCAAATGAAAAATATTTAACATAAAATCTTATGCCCAAATAAGGACAATGATCTGATCACAAAGTTATAATCGATGATCGCCGATTTAAGTCCTCCCAATCGATTCATCGGATATCCGATCAATCGCCCTAGCTCTAGTAAGGAGACAGCAGTATTTTTCGTTTCTGTTCGTTGACACATGAAAGCGACTCGCCACGGATAAATCTATTTTATTGTTTGCCCTGTACAACGGGTCACACAAAGTTGTCAACAATAATGCAACCAATGTCATGCTCAATAAAGGTATAATCTGTCTTTCTGCACTGGATGATAAATAGACACAGGTCATACCATGCCTTGTAAAAAAATATGAATATTGTTCATATAGAGGGATCAATTTTGTTTATGTTCTGTACAAGACTGCGAAATGCGTTCTGTTTACAGTCAGCACGGCCTCAATACACAGGATTAGGATTGGAAAAAATGAAGAACACAAGTACGTTTGCATTGTTTGCGCGATGCACTGACAGCCATGGGAATGGAAGGTACAGACATGTCAATTTGGACTTGAGTCAGTGTTATGAATATTACATGTCTTTTACTTTTCGAGTGTGTACAGCTCATGTATATATTGTAATGAACATACAAGTTTTTTGCAGACAGTTCTTTGCGTGTGTAGAAGAAAAAAAAGGTAACTTTTGAGGTGTTTTTGTTGTAAAGTTATACAAGTTTGACTTATATATGGTCTTTTTAGAATTAAATTTTTTAGTTTACATCATTTGTGAAATTTAAAGCTAGATGGATTTTGTATAACATGAATATTCTTGCGTCTTTCGGGCAGAGATTATGTTTTACAAAGAAAAAAATCCTGATGTTGGATGAAAATTGATTATACAGGTGGTCAGTTAATGCGCTACAAGATCAATTACACTGAAGCATCTCAGGCTAATTATTTTAGATGAGGAACATAATTAAGTTGCAAACACACTGACTGATAAAATCCCTTACATCGCTTCTTCGTACTGATTCAGGTAGAACCATGTTTTGAATGTGGTTGATGCAAAAGATTCCTGTTTGTGATTTCTGTTTGTTACGAAATAAAGACGATAAATTTGCGTGTGTAAAGGGAAGCAGAATGTCAAGAAATGAAGTGATACGAAATGACAAGACCGTAACTCGCAATTTGATTCCATAGCACTTTTTGAATGCGTTAAAGGTCGTAAGGTCGACAGATATGTGTCCTTCACAGGCAAGTAAGAAAAGGAAACGAAACAAGTATCATAGTTGAAGAATAACGAATGACAATTAAGATTAGAGTTTCATGGCAATTAGCTTGCCTTAGTCATGCAGCTTCTTGAAGTATTCTGGTCTCTGGTCAGTCCTTAGTTTTTGCACCAAGGTGACTTCAGGTGTTAGTCACGAGATGAGAAAAGGGGTCGTCTGTTGTTCTTAATGTCACCATAAAAAAACAGCCTACTGTTTGAGAGTAATGCAAAACCGTACTTCGTTTTGCCTGTAACAGTTTATGTTACGAGACTGCATGTATTTTTCACCAGGTCGCCTCAATATATTTTCATTTGGATGTTACGTAATACAAATGCCAGGCATGCGTTCGTTTTACGTTCTGTAAGAGTAAAATTTCAGGACGGCTGTGTTCGGGTTTGACGCTAAGCAGATTTGTCTTTGACAAGGTCAGCTGTCTCGGCATGTTAGTGTCCGCAGCTTGATTGATATTTGATCAAACCACAACATCCAAAGATCGAATAGATCAAATAGAACAGAGCGTAGAGCCTTAGTAGCTTTCATCCACGGGACTGTCACATCCCTTTATGCGGAGTTGCTGATGATGACTGATATATGGTGCAGTAAGGACTAAAAGTGATAGTGTTGGACTATTTCGAGAGATTCCAAAGCTAACATGAATGCTGAATGGATTAAAAGGTAAGATTAGTGCTTTGGATTGAAGTTGTTAAGGATAAATGTTGAGGAACCTTGATGGAAAAACGTAGATATTTGAAAAAAATCGAAAGGCATGGTTGTCTCAAACCATAACGAATCAAACACATAAATAATGTGGAAAGTATCGCCATGTATAGCTGATGGTTCGAATGTGACAACAAAAATTACATAAATCACATTTTGTTTTTATTAATGAGTTACTTTTAGAACAATAAGTATACAGGAAGAATCTCTGATCTGAAATATTATTGCCAGTTTACTCGGATTGATCGACCAAGTTGTTTGGTTCGTGGCCTCGGACGATGTATTGTTAATGGATCAGAATTTTAAAAGAACCCTTCAGCAGCTTGATACGTAGCCTGGTACATTATTGTTCTCTCGTTTCTCCGAAAGTTTGCAAACCGTTACGAAACAATGTAAAAATAAAAAGTGTCGAAATCCTGAAGTTTACTGGGATTGTAGATATGCCACGAAATCAAATTTGGCAGAATGAGAGGAGAGACATTTCGGTAATGTTCTTTCCCATTGTACACAAGAGCTCGGTTTGTTGCCATTGAAAACCAGACCCCTGTGGCTTATGTTATGAACAAATATCAATATTTGTCCTAACTTCACTGAGGTTTGACACAGAAGGGACTCTCCGCAGCAGAAAACTGAAATATAATACTCGATATAGCAGGGCTGACTGTGAATACATTGAAGCAAAACATTTCCTTTTGTTATGCAACAAACCCATTGTTGTTACTTTGAAGAATCAACATGAATGTCAAATATAGCAAGACCAGTTCTCGTGGGTCATTTGTGCTGGTTTATTATTGGAAGTAACTTGTGTACAGGATATACTAATAAAAGACCAAACTGAAAGTGGAATAGAACGTTCAAATAAAAAGGTAGAATACACGAAGTGTTTTAGTACAAACAACTTGTGTTACGAAGATATGTAAACTGAGAAAAATGAGAAAAGTGGATGGAATTAAAACTTGTCATTATTTATCCAAAATATAGTATTATTTAAAACGCAAATATTAACTATTTTACGACACTGGTTGTAAGTTGTTAAGTGACTCGAGTTGGTACAAAAATTATTTTTCAAAGGAGAGGCTTGCTTTTGAAAGGGATCACTAGTGTTTCTTGAAACTGTCGCCAAACAATATTGACAGTGAAAGGCTTACCGTTTAACTTCGCAAACAGAAGGGACAGCACAATAGAAATTACCGAAAATTTGGTCTTCAAATGACTTTGACCCACATTTTAATCATGATACCATTTGTAAACTATTTAAGTAAGATGAACAGAAAGCAAAATTCTAAATTTTAAGGTGGCCTGACCTTGATCCAATTTCCCTGATATTTAATAAGATGTACATGTATAAATAACAAAACAAGTGTGCATAGTTTGGTTAGAGGTCAAACAGACAAACCGAACTGAAAACATTTCCTACTCGCATATATGCGGATGGGAATGAAACGGTGTAGCTCAAGAAGTACAAGCATAATAAATTACTGAAGTGACTTATTTATTATATTTCGAAGGTCCTCAGAAATAACATCGCAACAACGCAAGAATGTTATCAGGTAACCTGTGCAGGCCATGACCATTCCACTGGGAAATTGACTTGCATTATTTAGAATGACATTTACACATAAAAGTCTTTTCTCCATGAGGTTTTTGTAGGCACTCTGTCAATCTAAAGATAATGTATTTTTCCTGGTCATTCACCGTTAATGCTTCTTAGCTTTTTGCCATAATCTGAGTGATTGATTATCACAAATCTGTTCGCACTGAAGTTCATAAAGTCTGACCTGCCGCGTAGAATAACGAAATATTGGGATATAGAGAAACCAAGGAATAGTCAACATGCATAGATCAGATGTCTTTGGCCCTTTTTAAACAGTTGAATTAAATGTTTTTGACAGGGTTTGCTAGGTACGGCGATTAGGAAAATATATCTTGGTGCCTAAAATTGTGCCATGTTTGTAAATTTATACCAGTACGTTTTTGGATTTTTTCCCGGTTAACTAGTTGACACAAGCAATACTGTACCATGTGCAACATGTTTCTTCTCCAAAGGAGGTTTTATTTTCGAATTCTAATTTCAAGATGTAGAAGAAAATGTAACCCAAGCTGCGAAGTGAAATAACTGGCTTTGTAATACAAGATACATTTATTTGCATGTAAGACTATTTTTTAAACTTTTAGTCCAACCAAAAGTACAGTTGAACGTCTCTGCCCAGTTAGTGGCTGCAGGAGACATAGTTTTGTATGGGGACAGATGCGCCTACTTCAGTGCTCACTTCAAAACAAGATGATTAGAGGGAAAGGTTCTTGGCAGCTCCAGGGGAAACACAACGCGAAGAAGTCTGAGCTTCTTCAAGTAACAGTTTCGGTTAACACTAAATAAGCTTAATAAAGCAGAGATGACAGTGACAATGACCTGATTTTTATCCACGGAATAAAAATAGAAATTTGATTAAATATTTAGAGATTTGTCTATGTTCTTTCTGCGATAGAATCGCTATGGTCTGAATTTACAAGATTTTAGAGTCCGTTTGTTTAAGTCTATTTTGGTTCAGATAATTTTAAATATTTTAAAGAAATTGCTGTGCGGCTTTTCATGATCCCAGGAAATCTGTCAAATATTTATGAAATGAGAGAGGAGATATTTTAATTATTGTGATCTATAAAAATGGTGCAATACATAATTACATATTAAAAAGAAACGCCGGTTTTGTTTCTTAAGATTGTTGCATTTACGAAAATTATTTACAAATGGATAGAAAAACTTTGATTGTTTCCCCTTTTGTTGTAAATAATTATGACATTCTGAAATGGAGCATTTCAATAGAGTAAGCTAAATGACATTTTTTGAAACAGATCACTAGCGGGGAGGTATTCGACTTGGCAATATGGTAGGATATCCAGACCCGCTATTGTATTTCAAACCCATTTTGTAAACGGCATTTTGTAATGCTAGTGAGAAGTTGCTTTTGTAATTGATCTCCATGGAACGTTGCCGAACTCTGGCTGTAGTATTATCCATGTGTGTTACCAAACAACTCGAAGGAATTCTGTGAAACAGAGTGGAGATCCTGACACGTTGATAAGAAGAAGATGAAGGGTTGATTGCTCTGCTTGCGGGATAAGAACATTTAAACTGGCGTAAAAACTGGAATAAAAACTTTGCGTTTAATTTGCGGATAAATTAGCAAGAAGTAATGAAAGTAGACCGGTAAAGTTGATACAACAACACAACAGAGTCAGCTGTAAGCAGAAACTAATTAAAGTCGACTCTGTTGAGAATAAATTGGACTATTTACCTCAAACTTGGTGCAGTTGGTGTTTTCAACAAGCTTGTAGTTTTTCGGTGTGTTGTGATGGAAATGTCTTTGTGGGAATGCGGAAAATGTCTCAAGTTTTCGGGTGATGTACGTAGTTTGTATACTTAAGTAGGTGTAGAAGCAATTGCGTGTACACTTAAGACACTTGACCTTCTGCTATGATACCATTCATAAGATCAGATAGGTCTCGAAAAATGTTAAATGGTTTGTACGCATATGGTGCCTCCATCTAAGTCTTGGAAATCGGTGTCAAAAAATATTTGGACGATTAGAGTAATCAGGTACTTGTATCAGCAATATATGGTTGTTGATATCACTTTTTTATCACTGGTTTGTGAGCCAATAAATGGATTAAGTGTGTGATGTAGTGCCAACTGCAACTAAATGCCGTGCAATTTGTTCGGGACCGATGCCAAATAAAGTCAGTGAATGGACTGTTAATCAAATTAGAAGCATATGATACACTTTGAAATGCCGAGAATTTTACTACTTCATTTGGCATGGGAAAAATTGCCTTCGGCCAACCGCAAAATTTTGTAGGAAATGCGCAACGAGGAATGGTCATTTAAAGGCTTTGGTCCAAAGGCTATTTTCTGATCTGCTGGCTCTGGTTACCAGAGAACATTACGAGGTTGATTGACTGTGGAATGAATTAAGTTCTGCCAGGTGTTGGGATAATATTGTGTATTATGCAAAAAGGGTGTAGCAAGAAAGAAATAGTTGAGAGACAGAACAAACAAATTGGTAACACTGGATAGAAGAAACGTTTACCTTTGAACATCAACAATGATTGGTGTTAAAGAGGATAAACTGGGATTCTATGTCAGAACTAATAATGAACCTAATATATTCAGACACATGGGTCAGTGTAAAAGTGTGAAACCTATTGTCAGTGAGAGTTTTAAGATGAACCGCGATGAAGAAACGGAGCAAGGGAGAAACAACGTTACCAAAGATAAGAAGGGTGATTTACACGAGAAAACACCTGTAAAAAGCTAGCTTAGAAACACTTACAACGTACTATAATGGAGGAAGGCAGACAGACAATTGGATTAAGGCAGAAAATCTCAAGAACCAGATTTATACAACAAGGGAGCTACTAAATCAACCATCAAGAGCATCACAAATGGCCCAAAGTGTGTTTACTTGTGCCAAAGTTTTTCAGGATTTTACCACCAGACTTACAATTTACAGTTTCAAATAATGGCAACATATTGTATGTTGATAATCCTACGTACAGTTTATAAAGTAGGCGTATGTGATATCTTTGTGTGATATGTTGACAAACATTAATATTTACAAAGGCAAGAAATAGAAAAATATTTGTTTCAAACAAAAGAGTTTTTGTTCACTTTTAAGGATAATCCATAATGTGTAAACTTGAAATATAAGTAATCGGATTTTAGTGGATAAACGGACATATATCAAGATGGGAGTTATGTTTCTCTTGGTGATTGGCTGGATGACTTCATTCTACAATTTTACCTTAGCAACCATGGTAGCCATGGCAGCATGGGTTCTGCACACAAGAGTATGTTTGTTTTTAAACAGTTTTAAATGAAATGCTTCACCAAATTTAAATTGCCTTAAAGTTTAATAGACTTTTTAGATTGGTTTTCACGGCTTATTGTGTGTGGTATCTGAGATAAAAAGTGTTCCCTAAATTAGTACAAATACCATTCAATATTATCAATATTATTGGTTCATTTGGTATAATTGCCAAAGAGCCTATAGAATCATGAATTGTCCGTCATCCGTCATTGTCGTCATCGTCGTCATCATCATTGTCTTTGTCGTTGTTGTCGGCATTGTTGTTGTCTGTGCACAGCCACCCTGAGTACACTATTGATCACAGAGACTTCATATTTTACATATATGCACCTATGTCCTATCTCAAAGCCTAGCAAAAATTATGTTGGTGTGACCATATTTCGCAAATTGGGAGCTATATTTGTTTTTTTCTTTGAACCTTAATTCTAGACATGCAATTAATGAGACTTTATATTTGGCAGCCTTATGCACCTACATATCCTTTTTATGTTGTGCAAAAACTACATTGATACCACCTATATTCCTAGTTTAGCAGACATATTTGTGCTTCTTCACAGATCAGATATTTGAGATTTGACCTTAGCCACTTAGTTGTGTGCATGTGATATTGTAGCCAATATTGTCTTACTTTTTTGATAATGCCAAATGAGCTCAGGCCCGTTTGGACCTATTTTTATATTATTTTCTTTCAAAAAAATAATTTTTACATCGCAATGATATTTATGATTTGTTTGTTTTCTGAGGTATAGCATATACGTTTCTGTTTACTCTTGGCAATGATACAAAGGGTTAAATGGTTTAACATACAGTTAATTTGTAACGTTGGATTCAGATATTGTGTTTTGTTATGATAATAATATCTACAAAGATACGCAGCAAATTTTGTCTTAACTTTTAGTTGTAAAAGTAGTACCTTGTCCAGAAGCCTTGAACTTTAGATGTCAATAGACTTAAGATAAACAAGGAGATTGCTATTCCTATTCGTACTATTTTAGTAACTATGCTCTTTTAAAATCAATGTCAAAAACAATAAATACAGTAAACATAGAATCAAGTGTCTGTAATTTGGCATCAATATTATGTAAAAGATTTTAGTTATCGATTGTGTCCCACCAGGGTTTTAATGAAATGCACAATGACACTTATCTTTCACTTAAGGGTTTAATGGAACATCAGACATGCCGGTTGATATAATGACATGTTTCACTCTTGTAACGTCCAAACATAATGGTTTTGGTACAAATGTTTAACAAGTGAGACTTGCCCTCAGCAAAATATTTAATGTTCAAAAATTTAAAGAATGCTTGGTTCAATGCGCACTGTGTGCCATATGACATTTTACAGTCGAAAATAAACTACAAGAGACAGATATCATCCAGCATTTAAAGACCGGAATAACGCACGTGTTATTATTCTTTTAACGAAAGAGATACATGTGCAATTGGCAGTTGCACGAACTCTATTTTGTACTGGTATTGAGTAACATGTATTGTACTGCAAGATAAAGAATATAGTGTCAGCCATTGGCATTTGGGATAGGGATAACACAGCAACAATCCTAAGGAATTGTTCTAATGTAGTTGCCTGAAATATCTAATAATGTGGATAGATTTACTAGTATTTACTAATGGAACGCAATTTTATGTAATGGAAATCCATGGGATTGAAGATAAGGGTGCGGAAAACATGAAAGCAACAGTGAGAGAAAAACATATCGTAAATGATAAGGAGAGTGATTTGCAAAAGAAAACACCTGTAGATCTCAGCCTTAGAAGCGCTTACAGAGGTAATGCAGTGTAGAAAAGCAGACTGAGACAATTGAATTAGACAAGAAAACCCCAGGAACCATTGGTGGGCGACCGTGGAAATGTGTATTTACGCCGACCTAATGGTTTACCAAGGTTCACCTCTACGAGGTCGTGAAAAAGATGCTGCAAATGAGAATTGCTTTGAAAGGTTGGGTTCAATAGCCACTCAGGTGCCAGTGCCACGGTGAATAAATGTTGATACACTTTGATGTCAAGACCTCTGTAGACACCTTACGATATTTGTTAAATATTCACAAAGTATCAAAAGAAGGAGTATTATACGTTTGTCAGGGTACTTTCAAGTGTTTGTACACCAGAACTGATTGTTCCATGCTCAAATCAAGTGGATTTCAATGCTTGTAGTTTGGAAGTGAAGTAAAATAGGATGCCATATTCATATGTGCTGTAACTTTTTAAGTTAAATGGACTGTGTGGACGAAAGATTTAAATGTCAGAATTAGAGTTTTACTGCATTCTGGCAGTTTGGTTGCGTTTTGTGAAATTTCAACATGGAGTTGTCCTCAAAAGTGCTAATACAAGACTTTAATTGTAAAGTTTACTTTGCTGTACGCATAGAAAAGATCAGATGAAACCTGATTTCGAACAAAACGAAAACATGCACATCGCGATGGAAACAATGTTCTTGTTGGTGATTGGATGGATAGCTTGGATTTGTAAAGTTGCCCTAGCAACCATAGTAGCTATGGCGACGTGGATACTTCAGGGTATATTTGAAACTTTTCAGGTAGTGACTTTTAAATATGCATACAATATTTCTCCTAATGTTTCTTTGGAAATATAGATATATTTTTTTCACATGCGATGGCAGGTGTCGTGAACTTTTTCAACGTTAATTGTACCAACGGGATACAAAGCGACGCACTGCGTGCTGCGTTCTCCGTATTTGTTCGAATCAAACTGCAATATTTGTATCGAATATGTGATGCATTGCACATATATATCTGAAATGTGTTTGCTGATCAGGTTTCTCTAGTTCTGAAGGCCATTTCTTATTTTAGTTTTGTTGGATCAGGGTCCATTTTAGGGCCACTGATTGCTGATTGCCCGTTTCGGACTTTGTAACCTTCCTCTAGGGTTTTGAATCCCCGTGGTTTTCTTGTCTGCACTCTTCATCAAGGTCTTTATTTGATGCAGGACTGAAGGATACGTTGGTGCATTTAAATAAGTAAAATACATATGAACTTGCTTGTTTTAAAGTTTAATCAAATTTTTGTGCATTAGCTTCAGAAATATTCGTAGAGTTGCGACAATAGAAAATTATTTTAATAAATATTCATGAACCATTGACAAAGTGAATTAATGTTGTGCATAAGAAAAATACATTTAGTGAGGAAAAAACAAACGTAATTGACTATGTTTGTACCAAATTTTGACAGCTAAATAAGATGAATTGTACTATGCAAATCTGAAGAGAGTTTAGAGCAGCTTAGCGCTCAAGTCAACAACCGTGTTCATCGAGAAATGATGTTCTGTTTAGTTGTGGAGGAAATGCTGTATTTACTGTGAGAACGTTTGTGACGAAAGAATGATTGTTGTAATGAGGTATTCTTTTCAGTTAAGGTAAAATTAACCGATAATTAATGTCCTCACATCATTCTTAATGTTTAGGTCACCCAAACAAAGAGAAGAGTTGCAGAATTTATGTATTGAATATTTTGGGGCCATAGGTGTTGTATTTTCTGTCATTTGTTTTTGATTATGGTCATTGGCCAATGATCTTTCAACAAACAAAAGAAAATTGTTAATTAGGCCATTTTAATGGGGCTAGTTTTAAAACCGAGCAAGTTTTTTTTATCCCACCTGCAATCTCAGTTTAGACTCTTCAGTCATTCGTAGAGCCCAGTAAATGAAACAGCCAAAGGGCTAAGCTTAATCCTTAAGTCGCTTTCGTTCAAATAAGTGAAAACTCAAATAGACTACTTACGTACAAAAAAACTCATTCTTCACTTAAATGCTAAGTGGTCTTTCAACATAATACCTTGAACGGAGTCGCATTATTTGTGGGAGTTGTTTTTAAATCATTAATCTCATCAACAAATATTTCTGTACATTATCATCGACTTTTTATCTGCTTATTTAAACTTCCTAACATCTCATATAAATGTATCATCACTGTTACAGACAGTGGAATCTTTTTTACAAACACAGTTGAATATATTTGTAGCAGTATGATTCAGTTCCCAATGCGTACATAATGCTTTTGCTTTGTATAACCACCCGTTTACCAATCTGTTTAATTTAAGCTAATTCATCATTTTACGAATGCAGTTCCTTGACAAGGGATTTGAATCCTATGCGAGCTAAAGATATGTTCATTTTGTGATTGCAGAATATTTGTGAGATACGGCTTAGGATTTACTGCAGTTTTGGATGGTTGTATTTGACGGGGTCATTGTGGATAGTGCAGAAAGTTGTGTTTTCCGCTAGGAAGTTGTTGACATCATATTAGATTGTACACTGTATTTTCGGTGTGGCACCACCGATACCATCATCAAATTAATAACAAAACCCCAACATTTATCTATCTGTTTGCGAGGTTATTGCAAATCAGAAACAAGTAGTGAAAGCGTTTGTACGGTTATGTTGGCTACTCGTCGTTCAATCGTACCACTTGATGTACATTTCTTTGCATTGGTCGATTTTTCTGCATTTTTTGTTCTTTGTCGTAAATTGTTGGATAATGTTCACAGAATGTTAAGATTTTATATGTTGTAGACGTGCGAAATACTACTTAATGACATCCCCAACTCACAATTTGTCGTGAATATGAATAAATCATGTAAATATTATTTTCTGCTTGTTTTAGAGTTTGGAAGATGAAGTGAACAGCCACCAGAAGGATGTTGACAGCGTGACGCGTCAGGCGGACGAACTCCGGCAAGTCGGTGCAGAGGGTGCTACTGAGCCTGTACTTACACAGCTCACCACCAGGTGGAGCCTACTGCAGTCACAGGTCAACCAGTACAACAAGCCTCATGCTGTGTCGTCATTGGCAACCACAAGTCCGGTTACCATGGCAACACAACCTGTCACCACCTCCTCAGTTGTTACTAGGTAAGTAGATACAGTGTGCGCAATGAGGAAATAGCCGTTTAATATTTGTGTTTAATCGCGTCATTGTTGAATATAAGCAAAGTAGAAACAAATTTCTTATGTCAAATGCAGAAATGTTTCAATCATAGATTGCCATAGTACTTACTATCATTTTATAAATTAAAGGTTTTCCAGTGATATTTTAAGTCAGTTAGCCATTATTAGTTAATTAACAAGTTAACTTGTACATATATGATTGATGCGATTTTAATCAAAATATTGGTTTAATTGATACGTAGGAGGATGGTGACACATGTAGTGTTTTCGTCAGTACCTAGTCAGTTTATAGAGGAACTAGAAAAAGTGACAGCGCTCATCCGGGACATCCAGGATGAACTGCAGAGTCCTATACTGCACGGACAGCAGTATGAAGACTTCTCCAAGCAGGAGGATAAACTCAAGGTATGTATTTTTGATTGGGGGAAGATGGTTGTCATGTTTTCCCTGCAGCCAATAGTTTTCTGGACCAGCCCCCCCTCCCCTGCCCCCCTCACCACCCCCTTCCCCCGGGAATAGGGAAGATGCATTTCACACAATTCTGGGAAAAAGTTGGTCAGGACCCCCCACCACCGCCCCCGGGAATAGGGAAAATGCATTTCTGGAAATTTCAGACAATTCCCAGGCAAGGCTTATTAGCATGTGGCTAGCACTAACATGACTAGAGTACATACATGACAGGGAGTATAAATAGGGTATTCCTTATCCTTAAGATTCCTTATCAAAAATAGAGGATTAACATGAATTATTCACAAGTCTTGTCCTACAAAAATATCTAATAGGACATTAAACAGGGTGGCCACGGCACAGGGAAAACAGGGAAAACAGGGAATTTGATCTTTACTTTTTCCAGACAGGGAAAACAC